>CM039134.1:1452035-1635383 GCA_022036555.1 Microstegium vimineum | reverse complement strand
GCATCTACTAGTCTTCTGCTCAAATAATATATCACACGTTCTTTCCCTTCAAATTCTTGAATTAAGGCTGATCCGATAACACCGTCATCGGCGGACAAATACAACCTGAAAGGCTTCCCGTGTTGAGGTGGAACCAAGACTGGAGGGTTTACCAAATATTTTTTGATCTCCTCCAAGGCTAACTGTTATTCCTCTTTCCATGTAAACTCTTGATCGGTTCTCAGCTTTAACAATGGACTAAAAGATTTAATCTTACCAGATAAGTTGGATATAAATCTTCTAATGAAATTAATCTTACCGATCAAGGATTGCAGCTCAGTCTTGTTTGTAGGAGCAACTACTTTGTTAATTGCATCAATAGATTTTCTGCCGATCTCGATGCCTCTCTGATGCACCATAAAACCCAGAAACTGACCTGCCGACACACCAAACGCACACTTGTTAGGATTCATCTTCAACCCATGCTCTCTTGTGCATTCCAGGATTTTTCGCAAATCAGCAAGATGCTTCTCAAAATTTCCAGATTTGACCACCAGATCATCAATATAGATTTCGACTATCGTACCGATGTACTTATGAAAGATAAAATTCATTGCCCTCTGATAAGTAGCACCGGCATTCTTCAAGGCAAAAGTCATCACAACCCATTCAAATAAACCGATATGACCTGGATATCTAAAAGCAGTCTTGGATATGTCTTTTTCAGCCATGAATATCTGATTATATCCAGCATTACCATCCATGAAGCTAATAATTTGATGTCCAGCGGCAGCATCAACCAGCAAATCAGCAACAGGCATCAGATAACCATCCATCAGCGTAGCCTTATTGAGATTCCTGAAATCAATGCAAACACGTAGTTTTCCATTTTTCTTATACACAGGAACTACATTAGAAATCCATTCGGCATACCGACATTGCCGAATAAATCCGACTTCAATTAACTTTGTAATTTCGGCCTTAATATCGGGTAAAACCATGGGATTTCATCGGCGCGCATGTTGTCGATGTGGTTGGAAACCAGACTTAATAGGTAACCGATGTTCGACTATTGATCGGTCTAAACCAGACATCTCTGTATAATCTCAAGCAAAACAATCTTTGTTCCTTTAACAAATCAGTCAACTGTTGTTTACATTGGGAATCTAACTTAACACTAATGAAAGTTGGCCTAGACTTACTGCCATCGCCGATATCTACTTCTAATAAATCATCGGCCGACGTGAACCCCTGTCCCAGTTTTTCATCATCGGCGAATCGATCCATTAAAACTGCTTGGATCGGTGTAATACGGTAATCGACAACCTTGAGGAACTTCGTGTCCCAAGCTTCACCTGATATGCACCTGGTTTGCTCATAAGTTTCCGATTCTGCCGATGCAACAATCGATGGGGTCTCACTCCGGACAATTTCAATTTTATCTCCAACCCACTGCACAAGGCTTTGGTGCATTGTAGAAGGAATGCAACAATTAGCATGGATCCAATCTCTTCCTAGGAGCAAGTTGTAGGTACCTTTGCCACTGATCACGAAAAACGTTGTCGACAAAGTTTTACTACCGATAGTAAATTCAACACATACGGCTCCCATAGCTGGCGACACATTACCTTCAAAATCCTTAAGTTTCATGTCCGTCTTGACTAAGTCTTGGTCACCTTTTCCAAGTTTTCTGAACATGACATATGACATTATATTGATTGATGCCCCACTGTCTACCAGTATTTTTGTTACAGGCTGTCCATCTACTTTGCCTTTAACGAACAGAGCCCTTAGGTGCTGCCTTTCATCATTAGCAGGCTTCTCAAAGACAGCTGCCATCGGATCCAACACCAATTGTGCCATTTCAGCAGCTTCTTCCTCATCGCTGACAGATGCCATGAACTCCATCGGCAATACCACAACCATATTAATTTCTGCCGATGGATCTCTATCCTTGCACTTTGGTTTCCACTGCTTTTTCCTTGAAGGATTTTCATTGTCATACAAGTCATTTCGGCGTTTGCGCTGAATTCTCCTTTTCTGAGTCTTTGTCAGATCATTAGGGCACCATTGAGGAAGCTTGGTCTTCCAAACAGGCTGGTGTTGCCTCCCACCGCTCGTGTCGGCATCACCTCTTATGTTCGAATCTCTGGAGAATGTTTCTTCATCGGACACTCTTGCATTGGCCATCTCCTCAAGCTCCTCTTGACCAATAGGCCTGCCAAGCCTGTTATGCGCGCTGAGCTTGCCCCCCAGTCGATCATGTGCCGATTTCTTCTCTCTGAGCGGCCTAGCATACCTGGACGTTCGATCGTCAAAACAAGGCTTCTTTTCTAACCGATCGGCAGGGTAATACCCATTGCATTCGGGACAATTATCGGCAGTAGGTAGCTTGATGCCTTCTTTCCAGCAGTGAACGAAGAAGGGACACTTCTAGTGGTCCTTATGCCGAAGCCACTCTTGGTACTCTTCTTCTTCCTACCGATGACGCTCCTCTTGTGATTGCCGATACTCTTGCCTCGGCTGTTTATGTGTGATTATAACACCAGGAGCCCTCTTGGCATTGCTACCTTCATCGACAACTTTCTTGCTCTTTCTGTCATCGGCAAACCTCCTCTCATCACGCTCAGCTACTTGATGACCAGGATCTACCGATGCATTCTTCCTGGCAGCTTCCGATGTCAGTACTTTAGTTTCTCCACTGGTTTCCACCATATTATTTGGAAACGGGTGCTGATCAATCTTCATCGGTTTCTAGACTTTAGAATTTTCAAATCTAATTCGTCCAGATTCAATCTCTAACTGCAACTGCTGCCTGAATACTTTGCAGTCATTGGTATTGTGCGAAGTCACATTGTGCCACTTGCAATACCTGATTCTTCTGAGATCTTCGGCCGATGGAATTATTTGGTTAGGCGCCAACTTGATCCGCTCTTCTTGAAGTAATAAGTCAAACATCCTATCAGCCTCGGTGATATCAAAGGTGAACCTTTCAGCTTCCTTCTGGCCAAACGGACAAGACACAAATTTCTTGTCTTTCACCCATTCGGCTGCGCCGATGCTTAGCTCTTCATCGGAATCCTCTTCTTGCCCAATGAAGGCCACCTTTTTATTCCAAGTTTTTTTAGGCTCAAAAGTCTTGACATCCTGATCGGCAATTCTCTACACAAGGTGGCTTAGACTTTCGAACTCTTGAGACGCATACTTATCTTTGATGTGCGGCAGCAATCCTTGGAAGGCCAAATCTGCCAATTACCGATCATCAAGCATCAAGCTGTAGCACTTGTTCTTCGTGTCTCGCAGCCTCTGGACAAAGCTTTCCACCGATTCGTCATTACGTTGCTTCAACTTGACCAAATCGGTGAGCTTTTTCTTATGCACGCCCGCGAAGAAATACTTATGAAATTGTTTTTCTAGATCGGCCCAAGTAACCACCGAGTTTGGAGGCAGTGAAATAAACCATGTGAATGCCGATCCAGACAATGACGATGAGAACAATCTCACCCTCAGTTCCTCTCTGCTGGTAGCTTCTCCATACTGGATAATGAAGCGGTTGACATGCTCCATTATTGACGTGTCATCTTGGCCAGAGAATTTGGTAAAATCAGGCACCTTGTACCGATTCGGGAGAGGAATTAAGTCATATGACAGAGGATATGGCGTCCGATAAGAGTATGTGTTAACCTTGGGTTTAATGTCGAATTATTCTTTCATCACCTCGGCAATCTTATTTGTCCAATATGCATCCTGCTCTTGCCGACTCATTGGCTGATTGTTGACTGGTGGAGCCGGCTGATGCGCCCCTTCAAATCTTGGTAGAAGATGATGCGGAGTAATTGTCACGGGCGCAACACCAGTCATCTGGACATTATGCATCGGCTGACTTACCGATGGATAATTTTGCAGACTTACTGGGTTATGTTGTGTCATCATATTCACCGGTTGCTGTACCGATGGTCCACTCTGAGTGTTTGTTGGACTTCCATACTGATACATTAGTACGCCAGGCTGTTGAACCGGCGGCTGACTGGTCCATCCAGGATTATAAATCATCGACATGTGACTTACTGATGGCTGATAGCTGACTGGCGCCTGCTGTTCCTGCATCTTAGAGTAATCAACAAATTGATGACCTTGATGTGCTAATACTCCGGCTTGAGGATTTACCACCATAGGTTGACTTCCAGTTGCTATACTGTGTTGCATCGGCACGGAGTTTGCCGATGGTGGCATCAGAGGTACTTTAGGAATCACCACCTGGAGATCTTCTGATGGCGTTTGCATAGTTGGAGAAGGCGTAGAGTAATGCATCATAGGGACCATCGGCTGTGATTGCATTGTCGATGTCGTAGATCCCTTCCAAACTGAACTATTTCCCTGCACCAGACTGGAACTAGCAGATGGATTTAAAGGCATACCGTATCCCCACCAGTTGGCAGGAGCTGGATGATTCTGGATAGCAGATCCCGACATTGCCGACACCACTGAATCTGCACTAAGCTTGGTGACGCTTTCAGGACTCGGCCTTGGTGGTGTAGCCACATCGGCAGACGGATTCACGGAAGTGGAAGACGCCATTAGGTCTGCCGATGAGTTTACAGATGCCGATCCAGGTTGATGATACGCTGGACCAACATACCGGGGTGCTTGCCCTTCTTTGAAAGATTGCATAACAACATTGTACATAGTATTGGACAACACATTGGAGTGGCTAATTAATGCTTGATTTAAGGCATAATTAACCATCTCTTGCAACTTACCAGGATTGACATCAAACGTGACCTGCCATGGCAACGACAGATCTTGCTTCTGGATGGCTTCGCCGCTCCTGCTTAGGCTGAAGGATTTTAGATACAATTGCTTGTACTCCTCCATAGCCCGCTCCATGGCCAGTTTCTGATCATCTTTTAGATCGGCCTCGGAGACTTCGATGACGTTCCTCTGATTGACGTCAGTATGATCACCCATGATAGATGTATAATTTGTCCCACCGGGTGTGCCAAAAGAGGTGTTGACACAAAAAGCGTCAGGATCTGCGAACACCTCGGGCTATTACCCAAATTCGATATCCAAAGGTGTGCCAGTCGATTTGACCAGTTAATCGACAAGGACGATAACTGGAACAAGATCCAAACAAGACAATGGTGATACGCCCAGATGTCAAGACTCAGACTTGATCAGGATAACTAGAGCAGAGCTGAACGAGACAACAGCGATGCGACTGGATGTCAAGGCTCAGATTACTCCCACGCGGAACTTGCAAGGGTTTGACGGAGATCAAGGTGATGTAGCCCGTCAAAGCTTGAAGAACTCGTAAATAGATTAAGACTAATGCAATAAAAGGGTAAATTGCAGTAAAAGTAAATAAGAGTAATTGATTTGTATTGATTGTATGATTGATATTTCTTCTCACGACCCCTAGGTACATATTTATACTCTAGCAAAAGGAGTTGTAGACAGACAAGACTCGTACCCTTCCTAAACAAAACTCTTATTTTCAAGGAAATAACTGACCCGCGCAGGAGTCGGACCCAAATAACAATAATATCTTTCTAAACAAGCGTCTCTATTTTTAAGGAAAATAAACAACTCATGCAAGATTCAGACTCGAACTTTTATAACAATACTGGTATAAGATCACCAGTTTCCTTGTGCCCTTCCTTCGATGAAACTTTCCATCGGCAGACTTCTTCAATCCGCAACTTTCTTCTATTACCATCGGCAATCCTCTGCTGACATCAACCGCCACTTCATCCTGTGCTCATCGGCATCATCTCTTTATTGGTAATATCCTCAATCGGCCATTCTTCACTCCCATCGGCAACATCCTTATCGGCAATACCCTTATCGGCAACAATTCTGCTGTTGTTCAGCTTCCATCGGCAATAAACTTATCTTCATTTGCAGAATTCATTTTCATCGGTAACGTTAACCGATAACCTGCCGATGCCGATAGAAAACAGCTACCGATCAATGCAAATCTTAGCTCATTTGACACATGCCGAAAAACGATGTCAACAGATGTCAACGTTTGTTATTTATTAAATATATTTTTTATAGTATACCTATTTTATGACATAAACCTTGTATTTATCTCTATAATTGTGGTCGAACCTAAGATGATTTGATTCAAGATTCTTGAAATAACTTATAATTTAGAATATATGTAGTGTATATACTAACAAACAAATTAATCGAGCCATTTCTAGTCCTTAAAGTGTGGCGTTTGACGCGATCAAACAAGCTATTTGTCATGTACAAAACTTCATAAGTTGACCAAAGGTATTCAGTATTGCCTTCGGCTTAAAAAACATTCTAAAAATGAAAATTTTCATAAAGCATGCCACTCTAACACTTGGACACTCAATAGGGCCCATCCATATGGTCACTTCATGTGTTGTCTAACCGTAGGCTTGGCAACCATTGGAAACAAAAGCATCTTCAAATTCGTAGGGGCATCCATGACCACTTCACATCTCGCTTAATCTGTCTTGACTCCTAAAAATTCTAAGTCGTTAATTTTGCAATCCTATCCTTTTCATTTAATAAGCGAATCAGTTTAAATAATAAGGATGGCTGCCAGATGCCAGCAAACCATTCCTTAAAGTCAAACGCACTTTTTGACACAAAAATGGATGAACTCGAGCTACCTTAGGTTAGTTTCATGGCACCATCTCACTTTGGCCTTTGTTCCTATTTAAACTCAACTTTGACTGTTACTGCCTAATGCAATCACGGGTGGAACCAGGGGGCTAGCAAAGCACAAAAAATTGTTATTTTGCCCATTTTTATGAGAATATAGTGTGTGTTTTTTTGCTATGAATATCAAATACATAATTAGAAACATTGAAATGCTATTGAGACATACACTTGATGTATATATATTTATCGTATTTATAAGGTGTAATCGTATTGTCCACCTCCCTTCAAAAGTTTTGGTTCCGCCACTGAATGCAATGCACCTACTTTAGGGGCAAAGATATCTTTTTACTAGGGAATTGCATTTTCCAAACAAATCTATCTGTTTTCATCACTTTCAAATTCAATATCGAAGCCTGGAATGGTTAAAAACATAAAGATATTTATATCAAAACTCAAACATCTACAATTACACATGCCTATAGTTGGTGTAAGGGCAGTCTCAACCCATACTTGCAAATACATGTAGACATTACACTTTAAAAATATATTTTTAATGGTGTTTTCTTCAAAATATTTTTTACTCAATTGTATGTTACAACACTCCCAATGCAAGACTCTATCATAGAGTCCAAGACTATTTATTACCACTTATTTATGGTATTTTGGTGATGTGACAATATATTTATTGAAGAGAGAGAGAGAGTGAAAAAAACAAAACTCCAAATCTTATTTAGACTCCAAATCCACAATATTCGAGTTAATAAATAGGTTTAGACTCTATGACAGAGTCTGCATTGGGAGTGCCCTTAGGGCTCTATCACCTACTTATCACATATCTTATACCTGGTTCATGTATACATATTTCCTGCATAAAAAATCATTTCAATGGGACATCACTATTTCTCTTAAATGGTACCCTAATCAATTAACATAGAAACCATCCTAGTTTCTGGGTTTGGACTACCATGAGTATTGTGTTTTCGTGTTTTGCTCTACCACACCCGCACTCCTTGTATGTTCACACTTGATGGTCAACATTCTTACTCAAATCATAGGAGGCTTTTAACGATGCACCTTCTTTGTAGTTATGCATCTACTCTTCTATTTGTCCTCTCGTAATAGCTCAAACATACATCCTAGAAGCAGTCAAGCTACATGTGCCACAATGTCAGCTCACTTTATTGTAAGACATCTATCTCCATCAAAGATAAATCCAGAATAAAGGATATCTATATTTTGATATCCAATTGAAAAGGTTGTACATTGGAGAGGGTATTTTTCACCGAATTCTCTATTCCTATAAATCAGGAAAGGTATAAAGAGTCTCTTAAAAATGCTCTTACGTGACAAGTGGAACATATAATCTGTTATCTCATTCATTCTATATGTCCAACCAGACACACAATAAACTGGCGGCATAGTCTACATCTCTACCCAAACATGTATCATATCTGCATATGGAACCATTTCTAGCATAAGCAACAGAATCATTTCGTCATATATATGTTGTTTTCAACCAAACGGATCGTAAACTTTCATACTCGATCGTATTTCGACAAGGGAAATGGAAGAATCAACTTTTTTTGTTTTCAGACCGGAGGCTGATGCACTTGGCCAAGAAGGCATTCCCCAATCCCTTTTAGCAAGAAAACACAAAAATGCCATTTTCTAATAAAAATTTGAGAAAGCTAGGAAAAATCTCTTCCAATCAAAACAAAATTCAAAAAAGAAAAAGAAAAAACTAGCTAGATCTTATAATCAAACACCATGCATGTGAATAACAGTAGTTTACTAGGCTATTTTACTATGAGCTCTTATTTATTATAGCATACAAATACTCACATGCATCTAACAACCAATCGAATTGGGCACCATCTATCTGAGCAGTAATAGTGTCAAACAAGCACGTACATACAACTTTGATCAGCGATGAACCAACCGACCATATATCATTGTCGTCGACGACCTCTTGCATGCACTTGCGGCTAGTTTATTTATCATCCAATGGACCGATATACTTATGTAGATGCCTAGCTAGGATTCACATGCGGGCCTGCCCTGCCTACCCTTTATCTGTTTTATAGCGTTGCTAATAATTTAGTTTTGGTAGCTAGGTACCTAGGCAGAAAGCAAAAGGCAGGCCGAGAGGAACGCTTTCAGGATCCGATCCAAACAGAAAATAAAATGATCGACGACACCTCACAGGCCATGCCAATGCCATGGAGCATATAGCATTTGAGCTGTAGCTCCTCGAAGGCATGCACTCGTTTTCAGCTTAATTATTCCATGAGCTTAACGACAGACAGACGTAATAACTGCTGACGCAGGTGATGATCACAGTAATATACTGTACTTGTGAAGAAAGACGATGGGGTGGGCGAAATGGAATGCAAGTGAATGGAAGCATGCATGCATGCATGTGATGGCACTGCACCCGTAGTTTAAGATAGAGGAAAATGCACCGGCGGTCTCTGAAATTGGCAGGAGGTGTCACTTAGGTCCCCGAACTTTCAAAGTGATATATGCAGGTCTCTAAACTTGGCACAGGGTGTCATTTAGGTCCCAAACTTTCAAAGTGATAACTGCAGGTCCCTAAACTTGACAGAGGGTGTCATCTAGGTCTCAGTTACTGTAGCTATTTCGGCAAAGAATTTTAAAAAAGAAAATCTAAATTCGGGACACTGTATATATATTTCATAAAATGTTCTAAAAATTGTATCTTTTTAATACGATCTCTGATGAACATGATTTTTATATAAAAGTTGTAGCTCTCGACGGGATCTACAACTTTCTAGTTATATTTTCTTAATTTGAGATCGTTAATACACCCAAAAAATTTAAATACATTTTCAACAGTATATTAATCGCATACAAGCGCTTGTCGCCTTGGAAAAATCACATCTTTTTTATACGCTATCAGATAGAGATACATTCTATATAAAAATTATAGCGCTCGATGACACCAACAACTTTCTACTTTTAAGTTTTTTAATTTAAAGTCTTTAAAATTCTAGAAAAATAAAAATACAACCACTCTGCATGAACTAGAAAGTTGTAGATCCCGTCGAGATCTACAATTTTTATATAAAAATCATCTTCATCCGAGATCGTATTAAAAAGATATAATTTTTAGAATATTTTACGAAATATATATATAGTGTCCTGAATTTAGATTTTCTTTTTTAAAATTCTATGTCGAAATAACTACAGTAACTGGGACCTGGATGACACCTTCTGTCAAGTTTAGGGACCTGCAGTTATCACTTTGAAAGTTTGGGACCTAAATGACACCCTGTGCCAAGTTTAGGGACCTGCATATATCACTTTAAAAGTTCGAGGACCTAAAAGTTCGAGGACCTAAGTGACACCTTGTGCCAACTTCAGGGACTGCTGATGTATTTTCCTCTTTAAGATATATCACGGTGGGCGTGTAGTAGGTCCCGGCCTTGAGCAAGAATTCAGTTCAGATCGATATCCCGGCTTTATTCGGATCATGGCATGCATGCGCGGGCGTTCGGCCAGCGTACTACTAGTATTACATGTCAGCATGCGTGGGCGGCCGCGATCTGTCCTGAAAAGACTCAAAGAGGATTTATTTGCAGAACAGTTCACCAGCCAGCGTCGTCGCTGCTCTGCTCACAGTCAAAGCTCACTACTACGACTACGATCCAAGTAATCGATGGATGTGGATTGAATCTGATGAGTGTCATGCATACAGTGATTACTGATTACTGTCATTGTTGTCTCTCAGGTAATGCTGCACGCACACTGACTGAGAAAGTATAATAGCAGACTGCAAGCCGGCTAAATGGTGACATGGAGGAGAGAAGATAAGAGAGAGAAGCAAAGCGGGTTGTAAGCTTACAGTCGGCTCAGATACAAAAACTAAGAAAGTCTGTGAGAGTGACAGGTGGACCCAATATTAATGCTGAAGATTCAACTATTATATGAGTGGGCTAGGAGCAGGTGGTAAGAAAACCTTACCGCCAGCCGGTGGCTGTATTATTAGTCTTGCTACGAGGCAATAAAGAAAGAAAAACTGCATTTATCCGTACAGAGAATTTCATTCAAATCTCAGCTGCTACTACATGCTGTGGCGGCAGAGATGACTGCTTTTTGGTCTGGAGGAGGAGGAGAGAGGAAGGGACTCCTCTCTTTCTGGGTACATGATGGTGTCCTGTGCAAGCAGTGCAGATGCGGCAGTCCCTAGCTAGCCTAGTAGCCTGTGCCGGGGAATATTTGGTGGCGTCAGCCTACGTCACGCACGCGGGTGCCGATGCAGACAAGCGAAGGGAGCCCCACTTTTGTCAGTCCCACGACCACGGTTGCCCCCCACCAGTGGGATTGGGCTGCGTGACTGCGTGGAGGATCATCTCAGTCATTAGATCAGTCTCAATGAAGAGTTTTATGACATTGTTTTCAAGACTACCATATCATACAAAATGAAATGAAACTCAGATAAAACATTCATTCTTAGTGCAGAGTTTCATTCTAAAGTTTTATAGACATTTAATTCCATGACTCATAGAGAGTTGGTATTCGTGCTAAGAGAGAGTCATCCCCATGACACTCATTTCTTCTCTCTTCTTAAATACACTGTCATGTCATCAAAAGTGCCTATGTGACAACATATTTAATGCGAATGAAACTCAAATGACACCTCATTGAGACTGGGCTTAGTGTGCCAAATCATGAGCCCTGCCCGGGCTTACTTTATTATTTACCTTATATACTACCTCCGTCCTGATAAAAATGTAATTATGGAAAACGTGCCGGTCAATATAACTTATGTTTAACCAACTTTATATTAAATAATAATAACATTTATGTCTCTTAATAATTTCATTATAAAAATATATTCTATAACCAATCTAATGATACTAATTTCATATTATGAATGTTGGTAATTTTTTATATAAATTTAGTTAAAGTTCAAATTATTTGACTTCTCGAAAAACGAGAATTGTATTCTTTTGGGGACGGAGGTAGTACCTAATGTTATTTATACATTTATTAATTGATCGACCCATCAAGGGTAAAGTTACGGCCACATTTCATGTTGCTACCACCCCTAAATTCTAGGAGAGAGAGAAAAAAGTGAAATAAATCCATCCATTTATGTGTACTGTCTCCGATCCATCTAATAAAAAATATAATTCCAGAACTGTGATAAATCAAATTTTCTTTGAATTTGAATAAATTATATATGTTTATGTTTGACTAAATAAATATCATTAAATTTATCGTAACACATATTTTTTTTATGATATACCTATTTGTTGTCTTTGATTATGTTTGGATGCATATATAGGACTATTGTCTTCTATTGTTTTAAAAAATAATCGGTAAATCAATGAGCTTTCAAGCTAGTGGTTTAAAAAAAAGTTGTGATGAGCATATTTGTTGGTTTCTCCAACCGTTTCCAAGATCATATATAAATGCTTCTAAAGATAAAAGACAATTTTGCATCAAAATTCTCAGACTATTTTCAGATCACTCAAACATCTTTTATACTTTCTCTCTCTCTAAATTTCTAGCATCTTAGTGTTGGTACTGTTTTTCATGGACTCGTCAAAATTAAATTAGTTTGACTCTAACCAAACTAAACCGTAACCTTTATTACTACTAGCTACTCGTGATGCGCCAACAACATCGGGGAGAGAGAGAGAGAACGGGAAGATCGAAGAGGGTAGTAGAGTACAACAGCGGCGGGCCGGGCGGCTGGAAAGTGGAAATGGCGGCATGCATGCTGCAGCTAGCCGCGCGCGCGCGACACTGTGCGTTGATACCCGGCAACAGTGGCGCGCCCACCCGGCGCCCATCCCGTACGTACGTACGTACGTGGCCAACGACTCCAACGGTTTCGTGGTCGCGCTGTGCCGGCCGGTCTCCCCGGCGGATCGATCGATCGTCGATCAGCCTAAATTAATAAACAAACCGGAGTACTTATCTTTCATTAGACACTAAGTATCTAAGAAAACACACTAACTAGACCAGTTCCGTCGAGCGCATCCAACGGGAGAACTCGAAAATCCACGTTTCCATCCAGGATCAATAATGATTATAGAACTTACATCATCGGCGGATCGATCGATCGTCGATCATCAGCCGGCCGGCGCCAAGGGGGCTGCCTGTCGTCTGTCGATCAGCTGTCTCAACGGCCGGGCGGGGCGGCACGCGCTTGTCCGGCAGTTCCAGTAGTCCGTCCGGGGCCGGGGACGGGGACGGGACGGGACGGGACCGCCGCCATTATTCGATCGATCTCGGCTAGCTTAGCTAGCCCTCCACGGGCGCACGGCGCAAGGCAACAAATCCAGGGCTTGCCTGTCCAAGCCAAGCTGTATTATTGTACGAGTATAATACATACATGGACTACTGGCCGTGGCCGGTCTTTATTATACTAGTACATATGAGATGTTAGCATGCAGCTGCACACCAGTATAGTACACCACACCACCTGTGCAGTGCTGACTACTGCTGCATGCATGCTGAAGAAGGTGGGAGCTAGCTGAGCTGAGCTGGCTGTACGTGCTGTCTGCTTGAGATGTCTAGCTGGAGCACGAGTACAGATGCGTGGACCGAGCACGGCCGCCCGCCCTGCTGGCATGGCATGGTGGCTTGTACGCGTGTCCAACCCACGCGCCCACACGTACACGCACGCATATATTGCAAAGAGCTGAGCTGAGCTAGATCGAGAAGAGAACCCAGGAATAAAATTAAACCAGGGATATGCGTACATGCAGTGTGGGATGTGCCGTGACGAAACAGTGTTTTTGTCTCACAGAAAAACGTATCAGCCGGTTTATCAGCCAAAAAAATTAGCGAAACGAACATGCTGAGCTGAGGGCTCGCGATAGTTGGATCTCATTGAAATTGATGAAACCGTACCACGCGACCCTGGAAATCATTGGCGTCGATCGGACACACGTACGTACATCACACACACATGACACATCGTCGTTCATGCATGCACGTACGGGTCAGAATTAATTGATCGGCAGGGGCCGGAGATGCATCATGCATGCACGCATATATATGGGAGTGCATTGCGCGCATTGCATTTGTGGCCTCCTGCTGCTGGCTAGCTAGTAGTACATCATCCTACATCCTGCATGCGCGCAACAAGCTCGGAGCTCGGTCTCGTCGTCCTTTGCCATGCCTGTCGTCTAACAGAGTCGACGGGCGTCACGTACGTGTATATATAATTTCCACTAAATTACAGCTGTAGAATTAATAATGCAGCATTCATGTACACAAGAGAATCTAATCTATTCCAATCACGCGCGAGACGACCCATCGATCTCAATGCTGTAAGCGTGCATATATATGCTAGTGATCGATCGAGTGCATGCCGCGCGAGCCGCACATGTGCATGGGTCGCTCACTCACCAAGTTGAATAGCCAATGATGCAGTAGTGCCAGACTGTTACTTATCCATCGTCAATATCACATCTTGCAATGCATGATATATGCTTGCACTTTGCTAGCTAAACCGTAACCATCAGCTAGATGCTGCAGCCTGCGGGCAGCGTTAGAGACACGCCCTATCAATTACGTACTCTGATTGTTAGTTTATTTGCTCCTTCTTTTGCGATCAGCAGCTAGCTAACCCTGATGCGCTCTGCATTATTATATTACTATTACCTCAACTATATACTCCTTGCTTGGGGATCTGAAAAGAACCTAGTCCAGCCCATTCCCTTCCACACCATTTTATTATCATTAGCTCTGTTCGTCTGATCGTTTTGTTGGTTGATGTTGTTTTTGACTATTTTATTGTGAGAAAAAAGACACTGTTTCGGTAGCTGATAAGCCGGTTGATACACCAAGCCAACATGATGATTATTCGTCCAACAGTACGTATTAATTAAGGATATGATGAATGATAGATTTTCAATTCTCCAAATATCGCCTAATTTGTTTGTTGTTTACTGCTAGCTAAAGCTAGCTACTCTCTGACTCTTCTTTATGCACTAGTACTAGTAGTATACTAACAGTAACATTTACCAATATAAGTCTATTACAGTACTGGCTAGCTAGCTAAACTTCTGGTAGCTGCCTCAGCTCTATATTATACGAACGTGCCTTTATTTTCTATATCTACCTTTTCATTTTATCTCATGCAGAAGCTCGTCTCTAGTGATCGATGATCGCAGTGGCCTAACATACAGTAGTCATCACGTACTCATCAGATCGAGTTCACTGTGGGCCAATGCAAACATGATGTACTAGGCTATGAACACTCAACGGTAGGCGTAGGGGTATGCATTCTCATCGGCTGGGAGCAGGCAGCTTGCAATGAGAGTTGAGACCACCCTAAAAAAAGAGTAGCTTGCTACTAGGTAGCAACAGGGAGCCTGATGAACTGATTGTGGTACAGTATGGATATGGATGGACCTCGATCATACTCATGTGCATGCTCTTTCAGATGCCAACAGTACCTATAAGGCTATAACCCGAGTTTAATAGTGCTTGCACGCGAGGCTAACCGCCAGCGATACATGATAGAGATATAAAGATTCCTAGAATGGGTCAAGCAAGCATAGGGAAAGGGGTCGTTCTGCGTCGCCCGCCCGGCCCAGCAGATTCGATCTGCTGCTGCTGCCTGCTGCATTTGCATGCATGCTCTCTCTGTGGATTTGACTGTTGCAACACATGGAATTATGGGAATCTCTCTTATTGCTAGCTCCGGAGTCCGGCCTGAATTGGAACGCTCATGTAGTATTTATTTAGTGTACGATCGATGCATGCAAGGGGACAGGTAATTGGTGATTCTCTGAAGATCTCAGAGATCCTAGCTTGTCATGGCCTCGATCAGCAGCAACTCTCAGTGGATCTCTCGTGGAGGCCACAGTACGTAGAGACCACTACGTACTGTTCGATTGTATTGTTCCTAGTACAATCCTATTCCTACGTAGTAGTACCCTCAATGCAACGTCCGACGTCTCCGTATATATATATTATATATATATATATATTAGGTTCTTTTCTCATACATATATAGGTCTCCTGTTTGCAGAGAGCAACATACAGTGTTAATTAAATACTCCTGCACAACAGTGTTTCATCAGATGTAACTACTAGTTGTTTGCAATATTCGAATTTGAAAATCGATCAACACCTGTAGCACATCATCGATCGTCGATCGTTCTAACAGGTAACAGCGTAAGAGTCTTGAGTTATTATTCCTGATCTCAGCTCGGTAGCTGGACTGACGACCAAGCTCTCACTCTCACTCTCACCAGCAGGGCCAGCATTAATCTGAGTTAATAGTGACACTTCTGCACATGCATATGCATGCGGGGAAATAAGAAATCTGAATCTGCATCTGCGTGGAAGTGAGCAACAGAGCCAACCCATGAACTCATCGAGTAAAAAGCTGCACCTGCAATTAGCATACATAAAGAGGCCGGGGCCGGGCCAGCTAGCCAGCAATTAAATTTAAATTACACCAGGAGTAATTAATAATCCTCTTCCAAAGTAGTCGTACTAGTAATTAAGCATGCAGAGGTGATCAGAATGTTCGTACAGATCGAACAAGTAAAAGGTAAACAACACAGTCACTGTAACTCATCAGCGTGTCCTGTCCTGGGAATCACTCTTCATCATGCAGTTACCGTACGTACGTGGTAGCTAACAGTCGAAAATAAATCAGTGCAGCAGCTTCTTTACCCTGACGTGACGTCTTCGTCTTCTCTGAATCAAATTAAATCATCCACGTGATCGAAGAAGCTCAATTAAGAAGAGGAGCTGGAGGACTCGAACGTGGAGACCCTCCGGCGCTTGTTGAGAAGCGACGCCCTAGGCGCGAACTCGAGCGCGGAGTTGGCTCTGTCAAGGACGGACTGGAGCGCCTGGTGCACCGAGTCAACGACGACGTCGCCCACGTCGCCGCACAACGACGACATGATGAAGAAGGTGAAGCGGACGCGGCCGCCGAGCGTGGTGACCTCAGAGCCGACGACGCTGAGCCGCAGCGGCCGCAGCGCGTGCTTGACGTCCGCGAACACGTCTGCGCCGTCGTCGCAGCTGAGCGTCGCCCGGACGAGGACGCCGCCGTGGGTGGTGGATGGAGGCGCGCCTCCCTGGACCAGCTCGACGGTGACGTCGTCCGCGTCGGCTGGGACGGCGGCGCAGTGGCTGTCGCGGATGCGTGACGCGGTCGCCTTTAGCTTCTTCACGTGGGTTATCACCTCCGCTAGTAGCGCGGCCTTGTCCATCTGCATGCATATATGCCAGGTACAACAGAGTTGGGCCTCGATCAGCTTCGGATTGGGCTCAGTCTGGGAAGGTAGAAGGAATTGGGCCTTTCCTCGACTGGGCTTCGTTCGGCCCAGTCTCCACCACGGCGAGTCGATCGGTTACCAAGTTTGCTGCACTGCCAAAGCCGCGTCACCGCTGGCAACGGACGGCGGACGGGCAGCCGAGCGCGCCGGTGCAACGACCCCGGCCACCTAGAACGCCCTACACGAGAAGGAGAGAAAGGCACTGACCTTGTCGGAGCAGGGCACCATGGCACGGAGCGTGGCGAGGTGCGCGTTGATCCTCTCCCTCCGGCGCCGTTCCGCCTCGCTGTGGCTCTTGAGCGCCATGGCCGCCTTGTCGTCCGGGAGGTGGTGGTATCCCTTCCTCTTCGTTGCCTCCTCCTCCGCGGAGGCCGCAGCGGCGTCCATCGTCGTCGTCCCGCCGCCGTCCAAAACAGCAGGCGACGTCGACGACGCTCCCAGCTGGCTAATAACAAGACCGTAGTCGTCGTTGTGTCGGACATGGCCACCACCGCCGTAGAACGCGTCGAGGAGCCCGAAGTCGGCGAAGGGGACGGAGCCCAAGCCCATGTCCATGTCGTCGTGAAAAGCTTCCAGGATGACGACGGCGATCGACGAGGCACAAGAACATACCAGTGCAGCTGGCAACTGTTCTATATAACGAACTGGATCGGCTGGTGCAAGCACGCTGCAAGAGGTGTTGCCTTTTTTTTTCCCGATGGATCAGAGCAGGCGATCGGCAGGGACAGGACGGCTCTTGGATCCAAGAAGTTGCGGCCACAAGGGCCAAGAACGCGCCTCCAGAATGTCACGAGACGACGAGAGGATCGAATTGGAGGCAGCAAAGTCGTCCAAGCGATCAGCCTCTGTTTCCCAAGTTTGGACAAGGAACAGCAGCACCAAGGCCCTGGTTCCCAAGAACACGGGCCAGACAGGAGCTCTTCTCCCAAGGGAGGGCACCGGCACCGGCACCGGTAGACACTAGACAGGCTCGCGACGAGATCACACGAAAAGCAGAGCCATGTCTTCTACTACTTGTAGCTGTAGCCTGTAGGCAGGCAGGCAGGGTTGGAGATCCGAGAGATAGCTAGCTGACAGCTCTGAGTGAAAGAACAGGCAAGAAAGACAGAGGAGGGAGATGGGAAAGGGAGCCGGGGAGGGGGGAGCACGAGACCAGTTGCTCAGGTGCCTGGAGGCCGGTTTGGAGGGCAGGACCAGAAGGGGAGCCTGACGCGTCGCAGCATCCTCCGCTCCGAGCTCGCCCTGCTGCCGAACCTTGCTGCCGTGACGACGCGTCGCTGATCCATTGGTGGCTTGGCTTTGGTGAGCTTGCTCGTTGGTCGTTGCGTGCGTCGTCCTCCTCCCCGGACTTCTAGAGGACGGAAGGTTTCATCTTTATGAAAGGGATCATCTTCTGATATAGTAGATGTAGATGCAGGCGATATATATGTGTGATCTTTCCCTGATCACCTCACGGTGTAGCTAGCTAGGTCTTGGTGATTGGTGTGTTTGCTTTGGTCTGTGGCTCTCAGGACGAACTCGTGTTTCTGCCTGCCTTCTGCGATGGCAAGACCAAGGCAAAGCTGAGCTCTCGTCTGAATGCTGCTGGGGGCCGGAACGAGGAAGATGACCCCGCTCTAGCAATAGTTCGTCTGCTCTTCGTGAGTGGAAAGGGTTTGAGAGCGAGGGAGAATATATGTATGTGTGTCTTGTGTGTTTGAGTGTTCTAGCTTGTCTGATTTTGAGATTGTTTTTCTGCGATTGACGTAGATGATAAGGACTAGTCGTTGCACATTTTCTATATGTTGCTTGCCGGGTTTGCTTTTGGTTTGCTTGCTTGGCCTCCTTGCACCATTGTTTGGGATTCTTTCACCTTCTGGATAGCGCCACGGGAATTTCTTGAGTGCTCATACATTTTTTTGGTATGTGTGTGTGTGTGTGTGTGTGATTGCAGGTTCTTCAATCATTTGGTCATCGTAATCTTGCCGAGTCCACTGATTAGTCGATGTTTTCCCCGGATTAGGGCGTATAGGAATTTTTTTTCATGTTCCTGATTTTGAATATGAAACTAATTCTTGTGGAGTGTGGACTGTGAGATTTCTACGTTCCAAGCACATGCTTTGAATCCAATGAACGATGAGAGGCGGAAAAAAAGCACAACTTCAAATTTTTCAAAAGCTACAAGTTTATACTAATAATAACTTTTATGCATAGTAATTCGCAAAAAAAAACTTTTAAGCATAGTATTTCACCGGAAAACAGCTCATCCTACAAAATGTTTAGTAGGATTCCTTCGGACGAGCCGGAGCTGCGTAGAAGCCTTATCAAATGGGTCTTTATTACCACAACTTTCAATTATAACTTTTAAATATATCTTTTATATTACTTTATAGACAACTTATCGTGGCAACATTTTTACGTAACTTTTGAACTCAACTTTTATTCATAGCTATTAGCCAACACATTTATTTAGAACAACTTCTCAGCATATCTTTTATCGCATGACTTTACATAATAAATATTATGAATAACTTATATACATAAGATTTTATGTTCAATGTCTTTCCAAAACATTATACACAAGTACACAACTTATGTGCCAGACAATTTTCTCAATCTTAAAAAAAATCTTTTCACAATATATATAATAAAAATGGGTAGATTAATGTAAAAAAAATAAAAAATAAGTAGGAAAGAAAAATGAAAGGAGAAAAAAGTGAGAAAATAAAACGCAAAGGATAAATAGAAGATAGAGAAAAATGAAAGAAAAAGAAGCCGGAAATTGAGAAAAGAAAGAAAATACCAGGGCGTAGGACGAACAATATATAGATGGAGAACGGAAAGGACGATAGCATTGCCATCTTCGAGTCCTGTAGACGTGAAAGTGAAAGCAAGTGGAAGAGACGTCCGTACACATTGCGATAGAAAAAAAAAACCTTCGCTAATCTGAAAAATTGGGTAATCCGACGCCCGAACTCAAAGTTAAAGTACTAATGCAACTTGTGCAGGGACTTAAGTACAGCGACATGGATGATGTCATTCCAAACAGATGCCAATTTAACTTTGTTGTACTCCTTCCATTCCATGATAATGGAGGTGGTTTTAGTTTTGTTTTCTAACTTTGGCCAAGTCAATTTCCAGCCTACAACTTGCATTGTGCTGAATTATGATGGAGGTGCTTTTAGCTTTGTTTCCTAACTTTGGCCAAGTCACAGCCTGTTCGTTTAGCTGTTTTCGATGGCTAATAAGTCGTCTGATGTGTTTTTGGCTGTTTTTCTGTGAGACAAAAACACTGTTTCGGTGGCTGATAAGTCAGTTGATAAGTCAGCTGATAAGCCAAACTTACTGTCATGATTCCTAAACTACGAGGTCAGGTTACGAAACGCTTTTCAACCATTTTCGGTTAATTTGGTCCTCTAGCGGGTTTAAAGATGGGTTTTTAATTTCTAAAAATAATAAAAAACTTATTT
This sequence comes from Microstegium vimineum, assembly GCA_022036555.1. NCBI lineage: Eukaryota > Viridiplantae > Streptophyta > Magnoliopsida > Poales > Poaceae > Microstegium > Microstegium vimineum. The sequence continues at coordinate 1,615,027 of CM039134.1, read as the reverse complement.
AATCTAAAAAATCCACACCAAATTTATTTTAAATTAGAAAAATACAAAGCTAATACCAATTAGTTTAGGAAAAGATGACATCGAAATGCGTGCTAATACCAATTATTTTAGGAAAATGGCACCGAATTTATTACAAATTGTTCGATCATTAAGGGTCTGTTTGGGACTGCTCTGCTCCCGTTCTTGCTGCTCCGTTCCAGCTCTGCGTTACCAAACACTCTCAGCTCTAAAAACTCCGCTCCCTAAAAAAGGTGGAGCTAAGGACCAACTCTACGTTTTTTCTGGAGCACCTCAAGGGGTACTCCAATTTTTAGAGTTTTGTACTCTCACAGTTGAGCCCGTGACGTTTCCCTGTATTGCCAACTCCCGCTAGTCTCTCCACCTGAACGCCGGCTTCAACCGTGACAGTACCGTCGTCTTGGTCATGTGCATGATGATGGCACTATCGATGGGAACAAGGTTCCGGTGTGTGAACTGTGACGATGGAGGTGTCAAATGTGTCTCAAATTTATAAGTACAAATTACAATTTGAAACTGATAATCTCCTGAATTTATTGAAAAATATTATATTATCGATATGGGATATCCTAATCATCCCGGCTGTCCTTTTTAATTTTCTTTCATTTGTTTTCTATTTTTCTTGGAATATAAAGTACAGCTTCAATTATGGGGATAATGGGACACTTGCACGAAAATAACCCACTTCTAGAGCTGGAGCTAGAGTGTCTGCCAAATAGTACCATCTACTCTATGAACTCTACGGTAGAGTAGCTCCATGGTAGAGTTAGTGAAGCAGAGTTACAAAAACGAGAGCAGAGCAGTCCCAAACATGCCCTAAGTCTTTAATCTGACGTCAGACTTAGAGCTGATGAGCTAATGCAACTTGTGCAGCGACACAAGTAGTACACTGCAACCAATTTATTTACAAAGAGCCATTTGTTCATAACTGTAACAGAAAATGCAGGATATAACCTGTAAACTAGAGACAAATTTCTCTAAATAAAGGGAGATCGTTTCTGGAATTTCTAGAATGTAGTTTCAATATAAAATGGATCCTAAGGAGTCTGCTCCATATCAATCCTTGAAATCGTTTTTCAAGTCCTATTTTACTGCGAAAGTCTTCACAGATTTCTAGAGGGAAATGATCAACAATCAGCACAACAAGATGCACCTGTACAACTCTTTTGACCACCTAGGGCGATGCTAAGACATGTTGTATTAAACTCTCTCTATACTTTATTACGAAGACACTCAAATCTTTTGCATGATCAAGAAAAAAAGATACACATGTTGATGTACTCTTGTGAATTTCCTATATTTTCTTCCATGTATCCGCCGGAATATTTGGAGAGCATGCTGTTTGGGTAGAAAAACGCAATAAAATAATATGAATTGCTCGAGTAGTTCAACCAACTGCAATTCTTTTTTTCTTTATTAGGGTGATGTCAACACAGCTCTAGGTATCTTGACATTGCCATTTCAACCATCCTCCTTGGCTCTCTGTGACTAATATAGGGTATCAAGCATTTCATATACAATTGTGTTCCCCAAGTCGTCTTCATAGCTCATAAATAATTCATGACATGACGTTTAGTTCGGATGACTTCAATCCTCTATAGGCCAAATAGTTCATGGATGCCAACATCTGTCCTTGGCTTTATAATTTAACAAACAGAGATGTTCCCAACCCATTCTTTTTGTTTGACTTGTATAAACTTCAACAAGCTAGTCTATTCTTTGGCGACCGTATAACCCTCAATAAGTCTAATTATATAAGTACTGCAGCATGATTTTAAGTACTGAAATATGGTTGACAACTCTTTTTAATTTTAAGTGCACATGCATGAACCTTACAAGACATGACTATCAAAACAAATCACAAAGCAAAAACAGGCAAATGATTTGATTTTGGGACACATCAGACAATGAAGCCAGATGTCACCACTCAGCAGTCTGCCCAAAAACATATATCATTGGTCCTCTTGGAAATTATTAAGCGTTGGACGTCAATATTTAGAATTAAAAACATACAAATCAATCACTGTCTTTGAAGAGTTATTTATTGGAGGTTCTAGTGAGGTGCTCCTCTAGATTACATACATTAGTGACATTTAGATGTTGCTTGCAATCCAGAAGGAAGCAAAAGTGATTGGCTATACAGCTCAAAGGTGATGGCAACATGGGTTAGCCACTAGCAATCTTGAACACCTGGAGCTTGGAGAGCCTTGCGTTTTTTCCATTTAATAATTTCAGGGGTCAAGTATTTTTTTTTGTATTGTTGTAACTCACAAATTGCAGTACTCAATATCTCTTTCCAGTGCAGTGATAAATCTTTTTTACTACTAAGTGAGTTTTAAAACCAAATGTCTTAACATGAATGGAGAGAGAGAAACCCGTCTAACAATGGAAATTTTGAGAAATAAAATAAACATATGATGTAGTCGCCGCAAAAAAAAAAAGATGAGTCACCAGCATTGCTGTTGCCAATTTTCGTCACTATTGTGTGGATGAGCACGATACATTATAGTATAATACGTATATGCGAAGCAGCGAAGGGCATAGTGGAAGGACCAATGCACTTGAACAGAAGGGGAATTCAGATCAGAATATAAAAAGATAAGCTTCTGCCCTACAATGCTCAAGCAGTAAAGCTAAAACTATCCTCTGGTCAGTTGTCATCAACAACATGATATGGGAAAGCAAGCAAGCAACAATAGACAAGTGCTGAGTAAACATATTGATAACGAAGTTTCTATGAAGTTTCCAATAGTTACTTAACTATTACTGCCTTTTTCACAACCTACTCTCTCCACAGACTCGGTGCAAAAAAGACCTTGAAACTAGGACGTTTCATGAAAAGGTAGAAGGGACAAATCTTTAGTGGGCAAAGTTATCCTGATCTAAACTCAGAGGGATGCTAAACAACATATAAAGTGCAAATGATATGCAGTTACAACCAACTGGAGGGTTATCATATAGTGGGACAGAGAACCTTCATCCACTTCAAGGCATATATGAATGGGACAGGCATCTACTGCAGGAATCTAATCATAGATTGGTTAGAACACCACATTTTCTTCTATTCGCCAAAGCAAAAGTGATCCGCAGACTGTAGCCACTTATCGCTCTCACTCAGGACAAAAGGGAAAGATGCTACTTTCCTATAGCTTTATGATTATGCTATTTCCATCCACAAACTAGTATTCCTGATGCGAAAATGACAATCATAACCATAACCATAACCCACTTAAGCTTTAACTTAAGAATTCTGGAGGACGCCACATAGATTCTAAGTCAAGAAATGATAGTTCAGGGATAAGCTAAACATAATGCTTTCAAGAGTACACTTCGAATTTTTTTACATATTTGTTGTTACTGTTTTCCCTATCTGAATCCAACATCTAAAAATGCAGATAACAGCAACAAAAAGGAAGAGCTGCACTAACGGGGATAAAAGAGTTCATACATCAGAAAGAGTACAATTCTTATTTAATCAATAGCATATAGTACAGTTTACCATGACATGAAGACCAGATTGAAGCCGTACGTATTGGCCATGGAACTTTTTAACGCACAATACCAACAGCAAATCTAGTTCAGATGTATCCCGTCCAGTTCAGTAATTTTTTCTGGAACATTTTATTTTGATAGCTGAAAGATTGACAGAAGTTGACTCGCTACGCAGACGCCCTGCTTCGGCTAGCTGGCCGTCTGGCCGCCGTGCGTGGGTCGTCACCGGCCGCGAGCCGCACCAGGCCGCTGCTCCAGAGCGCCGCCCCCGGCTGCATCCATGGGATGTTACGGCGGCGGCGGAGACTAACTCTCGCACGCATCGTCAGTCGCAGCCGGAGATCGCCGGTGGAGGCGGAGGTGAGGACACCGATTGCAATGTGCAACACCGTTGTGCGAGGGGGTGGGCTGCGCTCTCCCGCATGGTGACAGAGGTGGTGGAGGTATGCCGGCGCCCATCGCCAATTCACGCTGGCAGTGAAAGTCCTATGTTGGCCACGCCAATTCTGTCAAAGTTTTGGGTCGGTGGACAAGAAGAGTCCGACGATGAGGGAGAGGTGGTGCCGGCGACCCCCGAATCCTCATCAGCTAGCACGTCGACGGAGGACTTCGTCAGCGAGGCAATGGAGGCGGGGTTCTCCTTTCAACAACTATAGCAAGCGGAGGAGACGCTAGGTAAGTCACCGGCTGCGGAACGACACGAGCTACCAAGGATGATTATCTCAACCATGGTGCAACAGAAGCTTGGAGGATCGCCATGGCAAGGGCCTCTTCCGACGCCTCGGGTTTCGCCGTCGAGGATGTTCGGCGATTGCCTGGCTGTGGCCTCCAAGCCGAGGAGACGACGGAGGAGGGCCGGAGGGTCACCGTCACGCCCGGCGGCGGCGACGCAAGGTTCAAAATTCAAAAACCCGCGATTTCGGGATCGGGTAGACGACCCGTTTCCTCCGCTGGTGCGAGCGCCATCCTCGGCATGCGCTGTTGGGGTGTCTCGGATCAGAACAGGGGAGGGCGGTCGCGTCGCGACACTGGAATCGCATGGTCGCATCCAAATTGGGCCGGGAGCAGGAGGCGGGAGATGGGGATTCAACCCGGGTTTCAATCCAAGTTTCCAACTAGGGTTCGGTGATCGCGGCAACAACCCGCAGCGTGGTCGCGATCGTGGTCATGATGGTCGAGGTCAAGGAGGCTTCGTGGACGGCCATCGGAGAGCGGCAAATGGTGGAGGCCGGCAAGGATGGCAACATCGCCCACCTCGCCAGCACTCCGGCGGCAATCCCCAAGGGCGGCACCAGACTTCGGCGGGACGCGGTTTCTTCCAGCCGGCCGGGAGTGCTTTCCAGCCGGCCGGTGGTGTTTTTCAACCGGCCGGAGGGGCTTTCCAGCCGGGCGGGGGGGGGGGGGGGGGGGGGGGTGGGTTTCAGACATCCAGAGGACCGTTCCAGGCGGACGGCGGGGGCACGACAGGCTTCCACTCGGCCGGCCTGGTGGCGGACGGATTTCAGCCAAGGCCGTCGTCCCCTCTTCAGCAGGCTGTGGCCGGCCAGCAGGGCTCTCAGCCGGCTATGGCCGGTCAGGAGGGGGATCGACAAGCTGCCAAACAACCTGTGACCAACTCTGGCAGTCAGCTGCAGGTGGACGGTGGTGGACTCCAGGAGCAGGGGGCCTACCAGAAGAAAAACAGCAAGATGGTGCCTACAGATCAGACAAAGAAGGGTGTGCAAGCAAACAAAACTTCAAGAGAAGCTCCAGAGTCATCTCAGCAGCCTAAACCAAAAGGCAAGGGTAAACCTTTCTGTTATAAGTGTCACATCAAAGGTCATACCATGAATGAATGCACGGCTATTTTGATTTGTGAAATTTGTTGTGGTGATCATGTGACTAAGGTTTGTCCCAACATCAAGAATATGAACATCAGTGCTGTTCCGTGTGGGTATGTTGTTCCAGGTCTGGGATTTTATTTTATCCCAGTTACTAATTTTCCAAAAGTGATTGCGAAAAATGCAGCGGCCGTGGTGCGTGTCCTAGAAGGTTCTTTTACTGCTGACCAGTTAGCAGTGGAGCTTGATAGACTACTACCAGACAAGCATAATTGGGAAATTGAATTGAAGGGTTCTGATGCCTTCACTACTAATTTTCCATCTACTGAATTGTTGGATGGTGTAGTTAATTGGGGACCTATGGATACTAAGTCGATTAAAGGCAAGATCATTTTTTAAAAGAATGTAGACAGAGAAGTCTGCAAATATGAAATTGATAAGGTCTGGGTGCAGTTTCGTGGCTTACCCAGCGAGCTTCAGGAATTTCCTATCATATGGGCTATTGGCACTATTCTAGGTATTCCTAAAGCTATTGATTTAAAGTTCACCAAGAGATTTGGTAGATGCAGAATGAAGATAGCAGTGATGGATCCTACTCTTATACCAGATCTAGTGGATGTGGTGATTGAGGATTTCATCTATGACTTACAATTTAGACTTGAGGAAGATCTTGCAGGCAGTGAGCCATATGTTATTAATATGGGTCCTACTGCTGAGGAGGGGAAGAAGAAAGATGGTGATAATGGAGATCGTATGGATGAGGATGGGAACAAAGGTAAAGAATCTAAGGATAAGGGTGGGGTTGATGGTTCACTATCTGGGGCTGGCTTTGAGGCCCCAAATGTTGAACATGCATCTAAGGACCAACCTGAGAACTCCTCCCTATCTGTCAAACCTAAAGAGAAAAGCAAGCCTACAATACAACTCTCTTCTAATAGCACTCGGCAGTGGAAAGCGAAATTAGTGTCAATTGAGAATGACTCTGGGGCCTCAAAGAAGCCAGTTGTGAGTGGAACACCGTCTCCTGTGAGGTTAAGCAAGCGGAACGCAACCTCTACAGACCAGGACTCACTGGAGCGAGCATCCATTCTTAAGGCGTGCAAGAATTTGGATATTGATGCTTCAAATAAAGGTATTGTTCCCCCCTCAAGTTCTTTTATTAATTTAGATAATTCTTGCTTATTAGAGACCACAAAGTCTTTAGGGACTGTTTTGAGGGATAGTGACCAGTTAATTTCAGATTCCTTAAATTTGTTAAAACGAGTTGAAGCATCTAGACTATTGGAGGCTGTAGAGAAAAAATCTCTGTCTAGTGTTAATGATGATGTGGATGTTTCATCAGTTTGTTCTTTAAAGGATGGTTTAGATATAGAGACCCTGAATGCTATTTGTTCAGATATTTCGAAAACCTTAGGTGATGGGGGTTGTGACTCGGTGTGTCTACAAACCCCTTTATCACAGTTTAGGAAGGTCCGTAGGAAGGGTAAAGGGTTCAAAGAAAATTCTGTTTAAATGAAAGGGATCTTTTGGAATTGCAATGGGTTTACAGACCCCAAAATGTATAGATTTCTTTCAGATTTAACAAAAGACAAAGACCTAGATTTCATTGCCTTATCAGAAACCGGTAGGGATGCTTTCCACAATCCACTTTGAATAACATCTGCGCTGGCAGGGATTTTTTGTGGCATTGTAAGTCCCCACATGGTAGATCTGGTGGTATGGTTCTTGGTGTTAATTTATCAATCTTTGATGTGGGGGAAATCGAAGAGGGCGATTTTTCCATTCGCTTCAAAGTTAGGTATAAGCAAGATGATTTTAAATTTAACTTGATGTCAGTTTATGGACCAGCCCAGGAAACCTATAAGCCCAATTTTCTCTCCGAAATGGTTCGAGTGTGTTCAGAAGCCACTTTACCTATCATAATAGGTGGTGACTTTAACATTATGCGTCGGCCCGATGAGAAGAATAATTCCCATTTTGATAATAGGTGGCCTTTTCTCTTTAATGCGGTAATCGATACGCTGAACCTTAGAGAAGTTGAGCTATCGGGGAGGAAGTACACCTAGGCAAACCACTTGCAAAATCAAACTTTTGAGAAATTGGATAGAGTGCTGGTGTGTACTGATTTTGAAGGAAATTTTCCAGACATTACCGTTAATGCCTTAACAAGAGAGATTTCAGATCATACACCTTTGCTTTGTAGCATGAAGGCTGCCTCCTCGTCTTATCAACCTCAAATCAAGTTTGAATTAGGTTGGTTGACAAGGGATGGTTTTGTTGATCTGGTTAAGGATGTCTAGAATAATGTTGATGTGACAGGGTCTCCTCTGCTTAGGTGGCAGACAAAGATAAGACGTCTTCGCCAATACCTTAGAGGGTGGACAAAAAACTTAAGCAACGCGTACAAACAAGAGAAAGCGACTTTGTTGGATACGCTCGATACCCTGGATAAAAAGGCCAAAACAGTTTTGCTTGATCAATCGGAATTAAATTTAAAACATGTGTTAAATGAAAGATTAGTGGAGTTGCTTAGGGAGGAAGAATTAAAATGGTACCAGAGGGCTAAAACCAAACATCTCCTGGAGGGTGATGCAAATATAAAATACTTTCATTTACTGGCAAATGGCCGCCATAGGAAATCTCACATTTTTCAGTTAGAGGATGACAGTGATATTATAACTGGTGATGCTCAACTCAAAAAGCATATTACCAAGTATTACAAATCATTGTTTGGACCATCTGTGAACTCTACCATTTCTTTGGAGGAGTCCAATACAGATGACATCCCCCAAGTCTCGGTGCTTGAGAATGGACTTTTAACTGCTGAGTTTACTGAGGATGAAGTTAGGACTGCAATTTTCCAAATGGAACATAATAAGGCTCCGGGCCCAGATGGCTTCTCGCCAGAGTTTTATCAGGTCTTCTGGGATTTAATAAAAGTCGACCTGATGGCTTTGTTTACGGAGTTTTATCATGGAGCCCTAAACCTGAGTAGTCTTAACTTTGGGACTTTAATCTTGTTGCCAAAAAGTAAAGATGCGAAAACCATTCAACAGGACATACCCATCTGTTTGTTGAATGTCTCTTTCAAAATTTTCACCAAAGTGGCAACTAATAGATTGTCTACAGTAGCTCAAAAGGTAATTAGACCAACGCAAACGGCCTTTTTACCTGGGAGGAATATTATGGAAGGAGTTGTGATTCTCCACGAGACCATTCACGAGCTTCATTCAAAGAAGCAAAGTGGTGTCATTTTTAAAATTGACTTTGAGAAGGCTTATGACAAAGTTAATTGAAGTTTCCTACAACAAACCTTGCGTATGAAAGGTTTCTCTCAAAAATGGTGTGACTGGGTAAAGTTGTTTACTCAAGGGGGTAACGTTAATATAAAGGTCAATGATCAACTAGGACCATATTTCCAAACGAGGAAGGGCCTACGACAAGGAGACCCGATGTCACCCGTCCTCTTTAACATTGTGGCCGACATGCTGGCTGTCTTGATTGAAAGAGCCAGAGAGGCAGGAAGAATCGAGGGCGTTATACCTCATTTGCTCCACGATGGTTTATCCATCCTTCAGTATGCGGATGATACAATTTTGTTTATGAGTCATGATGTAGAAAAGGCGGTAAACATGAAATTCCTACTTACCACGTTTGAACAACTATCGGGACTCAAGATAAATTTTCACAAGAGTGAGATCTTTTGCTTTGGTGAAGCAAAAGATCACGAATTCTTTTATTCACAACTATTTGGGTGTAACCTCGGGGCCTTTCCTTTTCGTTATTTGGGACTACCAATGAATGTTAGGAAATTGAGTAATAAGGACTGGCAAACTATTGAAGATAGAATAGAGAAAAGACTGGGTGGTTGGAAAGGAAAAATGCTCTCAACAGGAGGACGGTTGATTTTGATAAATTCGGTGCTTTCCAGCTTACCGATGTTCATGATGTCTTTCTTTGAAATTCTAAAAGGAGTTTTAGAAAAGATTGATTGTTTCATATCAAGGTTCTTTTGGTAGAATGATCAACATAAGAGAAAATATACACTAGCTAGATGGGAAATCTTGTGTCAACCAAAAATTCAAGGGGGATTGGGCATCCTCAATTTAGAAATCCAAAACAAGTGTTTACTAAGCAAATGGATTTTTAATCTCCTAAATAAGGAGGGGCTATGGCAGGAATTGCTAAGGAACAAGTATTTAAAAGATAAGTCTTTTGGAAGCTGTGCTAAGAAGCATACAGACTCTCATTTCTGGAAAAGCTTGATGAATGTCAAAGACAATTTTATGGGTTTTGGATCCTTTAAAGTGCGTGATGGCTCCCAAACCAGGTTCTGGATAGATACTTGGCTAGGAGACAAGCCATTGAAGGACAGGTACCCCAATTTGTTTAATATTGTAAGAAGGAAGCAAGACTCGGTTGCTAAAGTCCTTGATTCAATACCACTAAATATTTCATTTAGACGAAATTTAGTGGGGAGGAATCTTAGGGATTGGCATAGGATTGTAGCCTCCGTACAAAATATTAATCTTCTTAATCAAAGAGATGTTTTTGTATGGAATTTACATTCAGCAGGTGCTTTCTCGGTTAACACAATGTATGCTGCTTTAATTAATAATGGGGTTCGTGTCTCACAGGATATTTGGCAGATCAAAGTACCAATGAAGATTAAAATCTTTCTTTGGTATCTAAAAAAGGGTGATCTTAACTAAGGATAATCTGACAAAACGAAACTGGAACGAGGATACTAGTTGTTGTTTTGGCCATAGTTTAGAGACTAATCACCATCTTTTTCTGGATTGTGTTTATGCCAAATTTCTGTGGCAGGTGGTACACTTGTTATTTGGGGTTGCTCCCCCCCACCCAATCAGTGAGTGATATGTTCACCACTTGGTCTAAAAAGGGTAGTAAAAAACAAAACCTGTTATTGTTAACGGCAGCCTCCGCATTGTGCCGGACGATTTGACTAACAAGGAATGAGGTGATTTTTGACAGATGTGCTCCAAAATCTTTTTTGCAAGTACTTTTTCGAAGAACTCACTGGCTACGCCAGTGGGCAAAGCTGCAGCGGCATGATGAGCAGAGAAAGAAGCTTGTGTTGGTTGCTCAGTTTCTGGAGTCTTCATCCTTGCAGTTCATTAGGTCCTCTGGATGGCTTACATCAAGAAGTATTGGTCACGTCTAGTCAAGTGTCTTCCTTTAATTATGTTTATTTGGAGGTCTAGTGTGTTGATTAAACGGTGTTGACTTTGTAAGGTTGTTGCGAACTGGGTTCTTGTAATAATTGGCCTGATTCTATTTTATGATCGATGAAGCCGGATATTTTATCCATTATCTAAAAAAATGAAGACCAGATTTCTGTCAGTGTCCTGTGCTCTCTCTTTTGACCAAACAGCTTCTTAACCCTGTGCAATATATTTAGGTGGGGAATTCTTTTCCCCCCGGTGACTCATCTGTAATCCATGATGATCCGACGCAGAGCAAGTGGGTGATGGGGAGGCAGCACCTCCACTGTCTTTCTTTGAACAGACAGGGCACACATTTACAAGTAACGATTCACAATAACCTTTCGCTTACGGAATGCAAGATGTACATTCTTGGCTCACAGTTTACAGTGTGATGTAAAGTATCTTTCAATTGAAATCCTCAGGCAGCTATTAGCCGATTACCAGTTCAGGCATAGAAACAGAAGCATCACTAACAGGTTTCTGGTATGTTTATCCACATTATGATACTTCTCACACCACCAGATCACTGCAACATCACATAAAGATCAACTCCTTTGCTATACTGACAGCCTTATCTCGACCAAACAGTTTTTCAACAATTGCTAGGGCGAACTCTGTCGCAGTGCCTGGAGCTCTACTGGTGATAAGGTTACCATCTACAACAACCCTATGCTCACATGCGCTCTGATCTGTGAGCAGGTGTGACATGGGTGGAAATGCTGTTGCCTTCTTGCCCTGCAATGACACAGGTCGTTCAAAGTTAATACACCTTGCAGTTTTGTTGTTCATACACTAAAACCGTTTCAATGAAACTATAAGTCCTGTTCCTGGTTTTCTGAATTAATGTTGATGGTATTTGAACTGAGGATATAAGATAGGACTACTGCTAAAAGGCGCATATGTTCATTGGGGCAGAGGAAAGTACCTTCAGTAAACCATGCGGCTCAAGCACATGAGCTGGAGAGGCACATATTGCACCATATGGTTTATTTGATTCTGCCTGTTTCTTGAGTAAGTCAACAAGTTTCTTTGTACTAGCAAACTTCTGAGCTCCTTGCAAACCTCCCTGTTTACAGATAAAATGCTTTTGTCAGTGAGAGACCCTTTAAGAGTTATATACCCCATTAATGGAAAAAAAAAACTCAGCAGCCACATACCGGCATGACAATAAAATCAAATTGCATTTCAGTGGCTTCATCCAACATCATATCAGCAATTATATTAAACTTATGGCGACGTGTCACAATTTGTAACTTCTCCTCCACTGACGCAACAATAACATTCGCTCCTGCTCGACGCAACACATCTATCAAACTGAGAGCTTCAATTTCCTCTGAACCATTAGCAACTGGAACAAGAACCTAGAGACACATAAAAAGGAAAAGCATCAGCAAATATTAAAAAGTTTAGGTTAATACACCATAATTGGAAAACATTAGGATCATATAAAAAAGTTAGCATTGCCACCAGCCTTCTTTTTGCTAGAACGACTCATTGTTTCATTTCATTGAGAGAGAAAAAAGGTATACAGACAAAGGTAAGGATGAAACAGCACCAGCCAAACACAATGAACCAGCTGGTTTCAGGATCACAGGGGCACCACAGGAAGAAACTAGAAACACAACTAGACTGGTCCCTGCTAAAAACTCTCTTCTCTGTTAATGAAGGGAATGAAGGGCAGAGCTCCTTAGTGGGTATCCAGAATATAAATAGCATCATGAAACATATATACGTCATACAGTCATCTTCTTTATGACTTTATACTAAAAAGAAAAACTGGTTCTTAGTCACTATCCTACTATGCGCACAAGTTTGTGCACCTCCATCTCAAAAAGGTAGGAGGAAACAAAAAGTTGCCCCTCCCATATTAGTGCAAAAGTTTTTCCACATTCCTATGACTCAGCAATCACCAATAACTGATTGCTGGTAACAGTTTTAAGGCAGATTGCTATATTGTTAAAGTGAGCCAAAACAAGATTGTTGGAGGACATGGGGAACATATTTCAACGCAGGCTGCAATAAGTTACTCTTCTCAGAAGCAACGATATATAAGTCACATGAGTTCCATGAGGAAGAAAATGAGAAAGTAGTAGCCTAAATGAATGGATACGATCTTTTTACTCTTTTTTTTCCAGATGAAGTTCAGTTCCATCTCATACCTGAGGTGTGCTACCACATTTCCATTCAACCGAATTAAACTCTTCTATGGTATATTCAGCTCCATGTTGAGGGCGCAAGTACTGAAGGATAATAATTGCGCAATTAATCATCAGGTAATGAAAGTACTTGTATAGTAGATTTAAACAAAACTCTAATGTGGCCAACACTGTAACTTGTTGGATGAAACCACAGATTAGAAACACAAATTGCTTGATACAGTACAAAATAACTGTAGATATAATTTAGCAAATCTAAGCTTCCTTGTGAACAATAACCACTAAGGCAGGCATACAATCAGCTACTGTATTTGGAATCCCCATGTTCTTAACATAGTAGCAAAGAGACAGATGAGTGTGATGGCTTGTAATGTACAGTAGCTTACCAAAGGCCCAGCAACCTCCTCCATCTTCTCTTTGCCATACAGCTTCTCCACCAAAGCAAGACCAAACTCGACCGCTGTTCCTGGACCCTGGCTAGTCACCACGTTTCTGTCGACAACGACCCTCGATTCCACAGGGATCACCTCCGCAGTGAACTTCTCAATGAACGACGGATAACATGTCGCCTGCAGTAACAAAATAATTAAGCCGTCAGTTTCTCAGCGCGGTGCATAATTCGAGTTCCAAGCGCACAGAAATACAGAGTGCCGATCAATGTCGCACGCACCTTTAAGCCTTTGAGCATGCCCCAATAAGCCAGCGTCACCGCTGGCGCGGCGCAGATGGCGCCGTAGAGTCCCCCGTTCTCGTCGTGTGTCTTCACCATCTTCTCCAGCGCTCTGCAATCTCTGAGACCAACTGATCCAGGCATTCCTCCCTACAGCACACAAACTTATCCGCTGACCATCAGCGCGAAACGGCGAGAGAGGAGGGCGGAGCAATACGAGAGCGAGCGTGACAGGACCGACGACCGAGCATGGTGAGAGTGACCAACGAGGGGAACGAACGTGGACGCACCGGCAGGGCGATGAGGTCGAAGGACTCTCCCTGCAAGTCGGTGACGCGGGCATCGGCGACAAGCTTGACCCCGTAAGCGGCGTGGACGACGAGTCCTCCGTCGTCGTCCCCGCCGGGCGGGTCAGCGGTGGCGACGGTGACCCTTGCGCCGGCGCGGCTGAGGACGTCGGCGGTGGTCGCCGCCTCGACTGGCTCCGTGCCGGCGGCCACCGGCACCAGCACCCGCTTCCGCTTGGCCTTCTCGCCTCCAACTCCTGAGGCGAAGGCGCGGGCGAGGAGCAGGCCGCGTGAGGCAGCAGCGCCGGCGGCACGCCTCACCACCGAGGACGCTGCGGCCATCTGGAATCGCCGACCCTCGCCCGCCGCGGGATTCTTGCCTTGTTGCTTGCTCGGCGGAACCAAGGAACGCAAAGGCGGTGCGGGAGCGGGACGGACTCCGGGAGAGGTGGGTCTCTGTCTGGCGCGTTCTTCCGCCGCTTTGGCTTTCCTTCTGGGTGTCCGGAGATCAGGCTAGGCTACTGACTGCTGCTCCAGTCAGTCAGTATAGTTGGTAGTTGCCGTCGTAGGAGTCGGATGGATTACGCGGCTCTGCGGATTTGGTTCGTTCGCGAGCTGAGTCATCAGTCATGTCGCGGGCGGCGAGCGGGGGTGGGCCGTCAGGTGTCAACGAGCCGTCGCCGTCGCCGTCGTTTTCGTGCGTAAACTATTGGCCCGGCCGTGACTCCTGTGCCGTGGCGTCGTGGTGGGTCTTTGCGCAATTGCGCTATACTCCACATCACTTGCCGGCAGTGCCCCTCTCCTGTGTGGACAGTGGACAGGTACGTACGTGACTGGAGTAGTTTTGTTCGAGAATGATTTCGGAAACCTTTCTCTCATGCACGTTTTCCGCTTAAGCAATGGCAGTCTGGCATGTAAAAAAGGGCAATGGCCCTAGTTCACGGGCAGGGATCAGTCGTGGTGCCATTGTTCAAGGACAAGGATGTGTACGCAAAGCTAAGGATTTGATCACTTTATTTTTTTTAATAAAAAAAAAGTGTTTTATGCCATACTGTAATCGTTTACACGTTTCCGGCGAACACGATTCGGTGACACGACGGGCACGGATCAGGTCGTGACATTGTTCAAGGATGTACGTGAAGCTGGGAATTTCATTACTCCCTCTCTACTAAAAAAATGGAATTTTCTTTTAGAATTCAAAAGGTGGAAATCTTATAAGTAAAAAAAATCTCAAATTTGAATAATCTTATAACAAATAGTACTTAACTTTTATATCTACAAATAGATTTAGTAGAAATACATTTCATATTAACCTGGTGATATTTATATAATATCTATATTTTATATAATTTACTTGTCAACGAGATTTATATTTTTTTAATTTATTTAAAAAAGGGATGGCAGATGAAATAGACGGCACGCGCGACCGGGCCCTTCACAGCTCCTCTCCGGCCATGGTCCGTCCGTCAAACGAAGAGCAGGGCTTCCGCCACCTCTCGCGCCGCCTCGGGGCCGAGCAGCTTCTCCACGACGGCCAGCGCGAACTCCATGGCCGTGCCGGGGCCACTGCTCGTGCCCAGGTTCCCGTCCACCACCACCCTGCTCCCGCACTCGCTCTCGCTGGGGTCCGCCACGGACGCGCACGTCGCCGCCTTCTTGCCCTCGAGGAGACCGTGCGGCTCCAGCACCTGCGCCGTGGCGTCGCCGATGGCGCCGTACGCTCTGCCCGCCGCCGCGTGCGCCTTCAGCAGCGCCACGAGCGCCTCCGTGCCGGCCAGCGTCTTCGCGCCCGGCATGCCACCCTGCTGGTTCACGTACGTGAACACGCAAAAGACAGTCATGGATGCATGCAGTTGCACATTTATTTCCATCTGACGACCGTATCGATCGATCGAGCAGGGTAGCAGCAATGCAGAGTGGGCGACTTGCCGGCACGACGATGAGGTCGAACTGCTGGCCAGCGGTGGCGTCCAGCAGCGCGTCGGCGACGATCCTCGTGCCGTGGCGCGCGACGACGACCTCGGCGCCGCTCTCGGCCGATGCCACCACGACGTCCGCCTTGGCCCGGCGCAGCACGTCGACGGTCACGAGCACCTCCATCTCCTCGCTCCCGTTAGCCACCGGGATCAGGACCTGAGTATATATATGTGCAGTGCATGGCATGGCATGACAGAGGGGTTCACGGTTCACCCACCATCTTTGTAGGACTTAAGCGCTTTGCTCAACTGAATAGTTGTGTTTACAATGTTATGACCAGTACTGTATAGTTGAGTGCAGCTAGATCAAATTGCGGTTATAGTGTCAGCATTTGTCAAATTTGTTAAATGTGCAATTGATATTTATCAGTGCAACACGTGGGAAGTTAGGTCAATGGTCAGATCAAGTCAAGGCAGGTCATATCATGACGATTCCAGATCCCCATGTTGTGACATACCTTGACTTGATCTGACCACTGACTTGACCTCCCAGACAAATATAAATTGTACATTTACACCTGACCTCAATAGAAGAATTGATATATCAAATTGTTAAAGTCTTCAAAACGAATAGTTAAAATTATATTATAACATAATTGACAAATGCTGTTACTAACCCAAATTTGTCTAGCAGTACTCAACTAGATAGTACTAGTCAAACCATGGGAAAATTAGGGTTTGTGTACGTGTATTCATAGGGGTGAGTGTGTGTGCGTGTTTGAGTGTCTACGTTGTAACTGTGTAATTCTCAAAAAAAAAAACATGGGAAAATAAATTTTGGCCCTAAGGGCATATGCCCTCCTACTGTGTACTCTCATATTCGCTCTGAGATACGTGCAAAGCATTTTTATTGTCTCCCTCTTGTCAAATTATCTCTCTCCTGTCGAATCTGAGGATACACAACAGTAGGGCATGTGCCCCTTTAGGACTGAAAAATTGTGTTCGTCACAACATTGTAAACACAACTACTCAGTTGAGCAAAGCACTCAGGCCGGCAATCCGTTACCTTGGGCATGCTGCTGCACTGCCATTGAACCGGGTTCAGTTCCTTGAAGGCGTACCCAAGTTCATACCTGACCATCTGAACAAGAACAGACACACATGACGATTGGTTTAGTTCATGCACTGAAAGAAATCTAAGGATATTTAGATCTGATTTCCAAAAATTTGGTCATTTCCTAAGTCAATTCCCGGCTTATCCACGAAACGTCCTTTTTTTTTGAAACTACGAAACGTCCTTTTCAAGAACATGAATTTGTGGATAAGCATCGTAGAGGACTATATGATGAAAGCATGGCGTCTCATTCATGGCAACACTCACCGATGGACTCATTCCGACAAATCATCGTGTCTCCCCTATCCTCGTGTTTTGTACTGTATCAACGAATCATTCATATACAGGTTTTTTAAAGGAATAATAATTCCTATGCTCCAGACCTTTTTCATGTCCACAATTGGATTGGAATATGCAACACACTACTACTACTAATTTTTCTTTTCTCTTTTTTTTTCCGTTAAAAAACAAAACAAGACAACCCCGTATGAAAGAATCTAAAGTCTGAACTGACAAGTGAGAGAGTCTACGCAAACGCAAGTCCTTTTCTTTTTAATCAATCAATATAGAGGCATCAATATACTACAGGTGTAGAAATTTGAAAACAAATTTGTCTCTCATTATTCTACCTTGTTTGTAGTCAGTCAAGTCATAAGTCACGTGATTCCACGTACGTACCATTGGTTTGGCGATCTCGTGCACCTTGTCCTTGCCGTAGAGCTGTTCCACGAGAGCGAGCGCGAACTCCATGGCCGGCGCCGGGCCACGCCCCGTGACGACCCTGCCATCGACCACCACGTTCGCGTCCACGGCGTCCACCTCGGCCGGGAACTTGTCCACGAACGCCGGATGTGCCGTCGCCTGCAAAAAGCAAACCGAAAGCCACCTAGCTAGTGGAGAACAATAGTACATGCATTTTCTATTCGCACGCAACGCACGTGTACGTAGTCGGTGCAGCGCGGATGACGAGGCAGAGGTAGATGAGATCACCTTGACGCCGTGGAGCAGGCCCCAGCGCGCCAGCGCCAGCGGCGGCGCAGCGCAGATGGCGGCGTAGAGCCCGCCCCCGAGCGCGTGGCGCATCACGATGCTCTCCAGCGCCGCGCAGCCGCCGAGGTTGTCCGCGCCGGGGACGCCTCCCTGCATGACGCGAGCACGACGTGAGCGCTAGCGTCGTCAGTGAGACAGTGACCCGAGTTTGTTTGTCGCAGACGGATGAGTTGCTGCGGGCGGCGGCGGGTTTTTCTTACGGGGAGGGCGACGAGGTCGTAGGAGGCGTCGGCGCAGTCGGCGAAGCTGGCGTCCGCGACGACGGTGACCCCGTACATGGCGTGAACGCGCAGGCGGTCGCTGCTCCCGGCGCCGGCGCCCGCGCGGAGGAGGACGGCGATGGGGACGAACGCCTACACGGGCTCCGAGCCCGCCGTGATCGGCACCAGCACCTGCGCAGCGGGGGGACATCATCAATGCACAGTCCTCCGGCCTCTACCATGCCGTGCGTCGACGTCACCGGCGAGGGCGAGGGCGGTGTACAGGTACGGCGGACAAGGAGGCCAGAGAAGAGAGTGTTGTTGTTGTTACTTGTTACCTTCTTGACGGCAGTGGGAGACGCCATCGTCGGGAGGTCACCGGACTCACCAACCGGCTTGCTCCTGCTCCTGCTCCTGCTCGCTTGCCGGAGTGACGAAGGAAGTAGGGAGTGGAGGCGGCGCGCGGCCGGAGCACGGTGGTTAAGGTAGGTAGGTGGTGGTCTTAAATACAGAGGACCGACGTGGGTCAGCGATGCATGCACGTACTACTGCACGCGCCGGCGTTAATGGAGTGGGCTGGGATCGAGCTGGGCAGCTGGCGCGAGGTGAGTGGACGACGGGCGCGGCGCGGCATTGACAACGCCGACGCCGCATGGTGCCACCGCAATCATTGACCCCCACGGGCCAGACCGTGAAAGGAGGAAGAGCACGGCGTGGCGTGGCCCGGCCTGCTCCACGCAAAAATGTCACCGATCTCAATGACTTTGCGGTTTTCAATAAAGATTTTGAAAAGACATACGATAAGATGAAGTGATCTTTCATACAACAAACTTTACGTATGAAAGGATTCTCTTCCAAATGGTGTAAGTGGATTCAAAGTATAGTCACAGGAGGAAGTGTGGGGATTAAAGTTAATGACGATGTTGGCCCCTTCTTCCAACCTAAACGTGGTCTAAGACAGGGAGATCCTACGTCGCCTATCTTATTTAACATCGTGGCAGATATGCTAGCTCTTCTCATTAATAGAGCAAAAAACGATGGTCAAATAAGAGGAGTCATACCTCACCTTATTGATGATGGTTTATCAATTTTATAATATGCTGATGATACCATTATCTTCATTGATCATGATCCGGAGCAAGCAAAGAATCTAAATTTTTTTGCTTTGTGCTTTCGAGCAATTATCGGGCCTTAAGATCAATTTTTATAAGAGTGAAATCTTTTGCTACGGGGCAGCTAAAGGGATGGAATCCTTTTATACAACTCTCTTTGGCTGTAACGCAGGAAGCTACCCCTTTAGTTATTTAGGGATCCCAATGCACCATAGACAACTCCTTAATTCTGAATGGAGGAAGGTTGAAGAGCGTTTTCAACAAAAGTTATCTTGTTGGAAAGCTAAATACCTGTCATCAGTGGTAGGCTAGTTCTATTTAATTCTGTTCTAAGCAGTCTACCTATGTTCATGATGTCCTTTTTTGAGATTCCCAAGGGAATCATAAAAAGACTTGATCAATTCAGATCAAAATTCTTCTGGTAAGGTTCATCGGATAAACATAAATATAGACTTGCCAGATAGAGCATCTTATGTCATCCTAAGGACCAAGGGGGTTTAGGCATCCTACACCTAAAACTTCAAAATAAATGCCTTTTGGCCAAATGGGTGGTTAATCTAGCTAACTCGGACAGTATGTGGCAGTCTTTATTAAGGAATAAATATCTAAAATCAAAGTCCCTTACTCAAGTATCAGCCAAACCTTATGACTCGCCTTTTTGGAGAGGACTCATGCAAATTAAAGATGAAGTTCTGGCTAAAGGCTCCTTTGTTATAAAAGATGGAACCAATACGAGATTCTGGGACGATATTTGGATAGGAGGTGGACCTCTAAAAGTGAATTACCTAACTTATATAATATTGTTCGCGATCCTCATGCTACGGTCGCAAAAGTGTTGGCTACTAGTCCTCTTAACATCTCTTTTAGGAGGGCTCTAGTGGATAATAAACTTTTAGAGTGGGTTAATTTAGTAGCACAAATTTCTAATGTTGAGCTAGTGCAAGGGGCAGATCACTTTAAGTGGAACTTAACCAACTCCGGGCTTTTTTCGGTTCGCTCTTTGTATCTTCTCCTTATGGATGCGCATCCACCTGTCATCCATAGAAATACCTGGAAGATAAAGATTCCTCTAAAAATTAAAATTTTCCTTTGGTTCCTACAAAGGGGTGTTGTCCTAACCAAAGACAACATCGCTAGGAAGAACTGGAAAGGGAGTCAGAAATGTATCTACTGTAATAGGAATGAGACTATCCAACATCTCTTCCTAGACCGTCCCTTTACTAAAATGATTTCGAGGATTATATTTTTTGCTACTAATTTGAACCAACCAAGATCTATCATCCATATGTTTGGCAATTGGCTTATTAATCATAATAAAAGGGTTAAAAGTTTGATCTGATTGGGGTGGCTGCTATATGTTGGGCAATCTGATGATGCCGGAATGATGTTATCTTTAACAAATTGAGAACTAACTCTATTATGCAGGTTATTTTCAGGGGAGCGTACTGATTACGCTTCTGGGCCCAACTGCAGCGTGATGATCAAGCCAAGGACGCACTCTCGTTGATAAGCAAGAGATTAGAGATGATTGCTTTAGAGATTTTGAATAAAGGATGAAAACATTTATATTGTTTAAACTAGTGTCCTGGCCAATGCTTGTGGCCCTTGCTTTCTTGTGTTTTTATTCAGAGACGGTGTAATAGTTGACTGTGTACATCCTCGGATATAGAGGCCCTATATTGATTATCCTTTATTAAAAAAAAACTTCTTTCGGTAACCTCAATATCATGACAATTGACACTGTGTGCTCCTTAAATAAAATGACACTGTGTGCAGTAGTAGAAGTAAGTAAGCACTACGTGTGGCCGAACAGCAGGCCCAGCCCAACTCGATTCCTCGTTGGGTCATTTGGGATGGACAAAGATTTTTGCTAAAAAAGTAGTAGATGGAAAAAAAAATTCATTTTAGACCTCCCCCGGCCTTAAATATATATGCAGACTATATCCGACATTTTACAGAGGTATATATCATAAAAATATAATTAATATTTTTTTAATAATATTTAGTTAGTATCATAAATATTATTATTTTATTATATAAATATAATTAAATTTGAGAAGCTTTGACTCTTCAAATTAATAATATTTGTAGCTAATGAAAAAGTAATTAAATTTGTTCCTACTGTGTACATGCCTTGCCATTACTCCATATTTTGCAACTAAAAGCATGATCGTTTGAAACAATACTCCCAAATCCAAATCAAATAAGTATGATTTCCATATCATAGCTTCCTAATTAATAATATTACTAGACCAGTGTGCTCCATCTGTTCTAAATTTTAAGACAGTTTGAGTTTTTCTATATTTATAGTTTTTGCACACCTAGATATACGTTATATCTAGATACATAGTAAAAACTATGGAGGTACAAATACATAACATTTATGGCTGTTTGGTTGATGGTTTGTTGCCGGACTGATATAATTAGCTAACAATTCAAAGTTTAATATTTGCTGGTGCATGCTAGCTATATTGTTAATGCCCTCCTTTTTCAGAATTAATTAACCAAATAACACAATAATAATTCTCAAATCATGATCCCGTTTTGTGTATCATTAGTGAAATCGAACGCATACACGAATGGTACGGTGTGGCTGCAGGTTATTATTACTTATTAGTACATACATAAAAAAAACTTTAGTAGTTCAAAAAATATATGAATTAATTGTGAAACACACGGTAAATGTAAATTAAAATCCTCGAGAGCTGCTAGCTAGCGCGACAAAAACTATGCATGCGGACTTGCAGCACCGAGGAAACGGAAAACAAATTGGAAAGCATTCAATCATAATATGACAATATTTTTTTCTTTTAGAAAACACACACACAATATGGCAGCATGCTAGCTGTGATATATACTTGGTCTTAAGGCGCGAGGCACGACGGCTCGGCCCATGGCACGACGTTTTGGCTCGACCCGAGCACGACACGGTCCGGTGGGTGGGTCGTGCCTGGGTCGCCACCTAGACACGTGGCACGGCACGGGCACGACCCGGTCTAAGAGGCAGCACGGGAGCAGTCCGGTGATTGTGATTCCAACGGTTAATTCGGTTAAAATGACTTGTTAAAATGATTTGTGATAACTAACCATTGAGTTGTGACCTGTTAAAAATGATGAACACTTGTGAAAAACTGAAAATGATGAATACTTATGAGAATTTTGAAGTGTTTCTCGTATGACGGGCCATGGGCCAGCCTGACACGACGAGTGGCACGACACGACAAAACGGTACGCGGGCCGTGCCTTGGACCAGCAGTCACGCATGAAGCACGATCAGACACGGCTCGTCAGACACGACGGCACGAGGAGGTACGATACGACACGACAAGATGGCCATCTTAGCTGTGAATTGCTGATATATAGGGGTAATCAATATAGTGCCGGACATGTAGGCATGCATCACCTTCTCCCTCTATATAATACAGTACTAGTATTCTCCTCGTGTCTCAAAAATTCATTCTTCACTTCGGGCCTTTCTTGTGAGTCGACTGAAATTAGCATCAACACAGCAGAAATTACACAAACATAAGAGGAAAGAAGCTCACCAACATTTCACGAAATACTAACATTGATTAACTTGTGCCGGACAGGCAGTTGGCTAAGCCGCATAACAAGCACAATTAGCTGATCCAAACTAAAAGGACGAACCCAACGAAGGAGAGAACTACGCTTCAACAGAACAAACACACAAACACACTGAAGGAGCGCCCCAGCACAAGAGGGGTAGCAGGCTGCTCAAGTAGTACTCAGCCCGCGCAACAAGAGCACTGATGAAGTTCATTCTTGATCTATCCGATGATCGTGCTTCCCAAATCCACCAAACTGCCGTGACTAGATCTCATCACAACACGTCGCTGCAAATACGAACTTGTTATCTTATACATTATACAACACGTGGAAGTTCTGCTGCTGAACATTCCCAATGACGGACACGCCGGCAATGCCAGGGGCCACCGCCAGGCACATCAGCCCGGGCCTCGGTTCCTAAAAGTAGTTGTCTCTGGGAAGGACCATGCCCACTCCTCCGTCAAAGTGGAGGGCCAATGGCGGGGTGTGCACTGCACCCATGGACACACCGCTCGGAAGCCCAAAACACACCTCGTAGTCCTCTACAGTCTTGTTGGTGAGAGGGAGGTCCAGAGTCTCTGGTACTGCCTCCTTCACAACCTTGAATCCAGGCTCCGTGAAGTGGGCAACGGTGGAACCGCAATCGACGACAGTGCCACCCATGCAATGTTGCATCACGAATGTAGATGTCAGCACGTGTAGACGTCTAGTCCCCAAGGATAGACCGATTAGCGGGACATAGTAGTAGAACGTCGACATTACCGGGTTCTTCAAAATGGGCACGCTTCCGATAGGCCCCGTAGTCTTATACCTCCGCACATCCGCCATCACCCCCGAGGAAGAGGGGGTTGCTTCTGCGCTAGGCGGAAGGGGTGAGACAATAAGAGAACTTGGGTCTAGCCAACTGCGACACCATAGATAGAACTGATGGACTCATCCCCAGGATACCGGAGGTGCTGAGGAGGTTACCGTCGGTGAGCGCACTACAGCCAAAGCCGAAGGTCACAGAGAGTTGCCGGTCCTTGGCACTGAATGTGAATGCTTCTGAGGCGAGGACACCGACCGTCTCCACATCAACGTATCCGTAGTCGTACTGTCATGTGTTGTTGGAGCACCTCTTGCTGCCGGGGTTATCCTCGGTGCACACAGGGCTGTCCCTTGGAAATTGGAGGCCTTGTACGAAATGAAAAAATGAGGCCTATTAGCCTAGAAAATATAGGACTAAAATAAGTTGTACACTATAATGCAGTACATTATTACAATAAGATATATCAAGAATGGTACCTATGTTGCATAATCTTTTACTTGAATTGCGTCGTCAAGGTTGTCAGTTCGTTACATTCGCAATATGAGGCTGATAGGGTATCAGGTTTGGGAATTAGGATCAGAGACAACGTACGTGTTGCTGGCCAGAAAATCATTTTCTATTGGGCTAATAGAGTAATGGGCTTGCTAATGAGCGATGCTATTGGACCAACACTCTTGTACATCGTAGCATAGCTATTATGGGTAGCATACTATATATATTTGGAGGCCTATTGGAATTGGAGGCCCTGTGTCGTCGCACATGCTGCACGCCCCCAGGGACGACTCTGGTGCACTGTGCAAAGATTGCTGGTGCAGGGGACGAAGGCGAAAGAGGACGACTTGGAAGGGTCGAAGAGAGGCTCTCGCTGCTCGGTGGTGTGGTTGAAATGGTTGCATTGCGTCCATGTAAGATCGCTGCCAGTGTCGAGGATGAGGGTGTGCGGCTGCGGTGGCGTGCCGATGCCGACAGTGACTGTGTACCTTTCGTTGCTGATATGAGCGAGCGGAACCAACACAAAGATGCTGCCTGCCTGACGAGCGTGGAGCCTCGCCACCCGAGCGTTGCTCGCACGGGCGGAGCGGAGCCACATTTCGTGCACAGATAGAGAGTTGTCGGCGTAGGGGTGGTTGAGCTCGGCGTGGAATCCCGCCTTGAGCTCGGTGCGGAAGCTGGCCGGGTGGTCGAGCTCGGTGTCCCTGGAGTCACTGTTGTTAAAGAGAATCAGAGATCAAAAGTGGTGGACTTCATGTGCAGGGTAAGCAACTAGAAATCAGTGTCAACGCAACATAAATTACGAAAAAAAGAAGAGGAAAGAAGGTCACCAACATTCCACGAGATACTAACATGGATAGGCGGTTGGCTAAGCCGCAGAACAAGGAGAAAGTTAATTCTACCCCACAGGGCATATGCTCCCAAGCATGCATCCGTTGGATCAGCCACCTTGAGATACGTGTTACTTTACCTCCAACTACAATACCAAATACGAGCAGCATATGAGTTGGGCTGTAAAAGTTAGCATGGATCTCAAAACTACATCTAACGATCGCATGCATAGGGGCACATGCCCTACAGGGCAAAATTTCGACGTCCGCAGAACAAGCACAAGTAGCTAATCCAAACTAAAAGGACGAACACAACAAAGGGGAGAACTACACTCCAATAGAACAAGCACACAAACACACGATAGCACAAGAGCGGGTAGCAGGTTACTCAAGTACTCAGCCCGCGCAACAAGCGCATTGATGAAGTTTGTTCTGGATCTATACAATGATCTTGCTTCCCAAATCCACCAACTTGCCATGACTAGATCTCATCACAAGACGTCGACACAAATAACAACTTGATGTCTTGGACATCATACAACACATGGAAGTTCTGCTGCTGAACATTGACGATGACAGACACGCCGACAACGCTAGGGGCCTCCGCCAGGCACATCAGCCCGGGTCTCGACTCCTAAAAGTAGTTGTCTCTGGGAAGGACCATGTCCACTCATCCGTCAAAGTGGAGGACCAATGGCAGGGTGTGCACTGCGCCCATGGAACGCCACTCGAAAGCTCAAAACACACATCGTAGTCCTCTACGATCTTGTTGGCGAGAGGGAGGTCCAGAGTCTCGAGTACTGCCTCCTTCACGGCCTTGAATCCAGGCTCCGCAAAGTGGGCAACGGTGGAACCACATTCGACGATAGTGCCACCCACGCCATGTTGCATCGCGGAAGTAGACGCCGACACGTCTAGACGTCTAGTCCCCAATGATAGACCGACTAGCGGGACATAGTAGGAGGGCGAAATTTGAACCAAACTTACTGATTTTCTATTTTTTGGGCCCCCAAAAAATAGAAAATCAGTAAGTTTGGTTCAAATTTCACTATATATGCACCCTCATGAGACATGTCTATACACCCACAAGGCAAGTGCACCCCCTCTGGTGTGCTCTAGCCTCACCACCGCATAGTAGTAGTACATCGACATTATCGGGTTCTTCAAAATGGGCACACTTTCTAACATCTGTATGGGTCCATTATTGTGCACTCTGCATAAAAACTTGAAAATGTCTTTTACAGGTGCTGCAGGATGCAGTTGCTGCTGCTGGTTTTCTATAGTTGTTGTGGAGGGTGGTTGCTGCAATGCTGCTGCTTCCGATTTCCGAACACATACTGCAGTTGGACTTTTTTTTGGGGGGAGGGGACTGCAGCTGGACTTGAACAATGGTTACAGAGCCATCCACAAAAGAATCGCGATAGCACGTGAGAAGTCGCTTGCACTTGCACCTGCACGACCTCCGTGCAGTGAATTGAATGGGATCCATGGAGCATCACTGCGAGGTACTGACCACTGCGTTCTTGCTGTGAGCGTCATTGTGCTTTCTTCTTCCTTTTTGAAACAAGTGCTTTCTTCATCCTTGATTCGCTTGTGTTCATCTTCTCTGCGCCATCCACCGGCCGTGCCACCTGCCTGACCACGCCTAAATTTTGCTGCACCGGGCACTGTGAAAATGTAAGAACTTACACATCATTCAGGAGCATATAAATGTATTTTGTGCTAAAAGAGATTAGCTTGGAGCCTTGAGTACTTAGCAAAGTGCACTTAGATGATATCTACACTCTGGAATAAGGTGGAAAAAGATTAAGGAATGAAGCTTGTAACTATGTCACTGGCTTGATGTCACCATTGAGCAGTACTACCATGCTGGGACAGAGAAAATATGGTGAGACCAAATGAATATCAAAATTGTAACACACGTTTTCAGTGTATGTACTGAATATTGGCATTAGAATTCCACTCACCTATGCACGAAATAATCGCTTGCGCGATGGCAGGCATAGTTGAACTGTACCAGGTAGCCTTCCTGTTGAAGCACAGGAAAGGTGCCAAATACAAGCAAAAAAAATTAAACTAACATTATCAACTGGAACAATCATGGTTATGCTTGCAAGGCTAATAGTCAACTGGATGCAATGCCAAAGAGTGCTTTGTCCGGTTGACTAAGTCACTCGAGCGGCACCCAACACGTCCTGAGTTTGATTCCATGTGGGAGTGAATTTCAGATGGATTTCCCGACGTTATGCTTTCAGTGGTAGGTGACGTCTCCGTTAGCAACGAGACGCCTCGTGAAGCGACTTCATGAAACTCGAGATCTGCCGGCTCAGTTCTTCCGAGGGTAAATCAATAAGTGATCTTGGAAATCAAATATCAAATTAATTAAAAAAAATACTAACGTTAATTGCAGAGGAGAGGCTCGGAACCGAATCAGGCAGGCGAACCTGGGTTCCAGCCGTTTATGAGAAATTTTATTATTTGGGACTCCGTTCGTTTGCCTCACTGAATATAGGACTCAGTTCACGTGCCTTTCAGAATATATGACTCAGCCCGTGAATTGCTTGATTTCATGGGATCATCTCTGTATTCTACCATCTCTTTATTTCCCTTCTCATTTCTTATTCTCCGGAGACAAAAGCTTCCAGCTTTGCCCCTGCCCCTATCTCTGTTCTTCCGTTCTAATGTTCCTCGGCAGGACGGAATGGCGGGCGTCACCGCTCGAGCCTGCAGCGGAGACCCGACGGCGAGGCTCCCGCGATCCGCGACGGCCGGGCGGCGAGGCTCCCGCGACCCCGCGACGGCCAAGCGGCGAGGCTGCTGCGACCCCGCGACGGCCGACCCTCCCACGACCTCGCGACGGCGCCCTCCACGACCCGGTGAATGGTGGCCTCGTGTCCCGTGGTGGTGCAAACTCAGTGCGTGACCACTCGGACAGCGTTCCCCGTCATTGGCGTAGCTTTCCTAGCTCTTGGCGACAACTTGGAGCGCCCAACGTCCTTTTCCTTCCCTCTTTCTGTGTACTGTAAATTTTGTGAGTTTAGGAAAGAAAATGAACACAAACATTACATGTTGTGAGATCTCGTTGTGAATTGTATGTTGTAAGTGAGATCATTTTTTCTGAAGCAATATTATTTGTGCAGTGCACTAACACTCTGTGCAATTAAAATGATAAGGAACAGGTTATAGTTTCCTGACAAATTTATAGCATCCATACATGCTCAAAGCATTCATACATCTCTAAAATGCATCGTAGAGGAAAATAAGTGTGCCAAAATAGGTTGCCAAAACAGGTTTAAAGTTCCCTGAGTACATATTACAAAGCTTCCATGAATTAAAGTAGCAATCAAATCTTTGCCTTCCTTGGGTTGAGCTTTTTCTGCACAACCCTCTTTCCTGGAGAATTTCTTGGCCTTGTAGGGGTTCTCATATTCCCACTAGTTACTGCTCCCCCTTCCATGTTCTGGGCAAACTGAACTCTTGCCAATTGACTTCTTGTCACTGGGCCTGGACTGTTATTGTTCTGACTTGTCAGCAGCCCCCCCTCCATGATCAATTGCATTTGGCTACAAACAAACTTTATGTTCAGTTTAAGAAAATTATATGGCAAATAAACCAAATACTTGGCAAGATTAGTATACCTTGTTGTCACAGTCTCTGGACTAGTATTGCCCTGGCTTGACATTCCTCTACCCTCCATGTTGGAATGCATTTGACTGAAAAATGTATGAACAATAAATGTATAAATCTTTAAAAAAGAAATACTCCCTATCATTCTAAATGTACAGGATTCCAGCTACCTTGTTCCAGTAGTATGTCCTTCATCTTCATGCATTGGCACCTTCTGTCTTTTGGCTGTACTACTAGTAGAAGCAGCACCTTTACCTGATCCTAGTGGCCTCCCTTGCTTTGCACGACTCTTCCTGCAAATAAAAAAAATAGATATAGTGGAATGTAATTGGGAAAAAAATGGATATGGCAGCACCTTGTACCTTTTCTTTGGTCCATTACAAGGACACTTTGGGGATGATTGTCTGTGTCCAAATGCAAAGCATGTCTTACATTGCACCTGACACATGCCTTTGGACCTAGGCTTGTTTCCCTTGTTCTCCAAGCACCCAGTTTTCCTATTCTTCCATTTTCTACCTACTTCTCTTTTTGTTAGAGGTGGCAACACCTTGAAGCCAAGGTCCACATGAGGCCACTGAGATTTATCAGGCAATGTGAAAGACCTTGTTTGGTTTTGGTTAATTGATGAAACCTATGGACTAACCCTTGTACTAAGTGTATGATCAAGATAGGGTGGTTCACCTTGAGACATGGAGCTAGATGAAAGATCATAATGGATCAAGTGCTCCATGACTAAGGAAAAGAAGAAAGAGAAAAACAAAATGGACCCAAGACAAAGGTATATCCATAGGGCCATTTTTGGTTTAGTGATCAAGACACTATAGAGAGTGTGATCACATTTAGGATAGATAGTCGTACTATCAAGAAGGGAAAACTCGTGTCGATTGCGGTTATCATGTGTCACTAGGTTTGCATTGCATATCCATATAAAACAAACCTAAGTGACACAAGCATGAACTAAAATCCAAGATATATATTGTAAAGGCTAACACAGGTGAACAAAGGCATGAATCACAAGGTGTTAGCACATGGAAGCTTGGAGAAGAAGTGGCTCGAACTGCCACTCAGAGAGGCTCCGGACGCAAGGTCCGGACGCAGGGCAGAGGCCGACCGGACAAATGGACATGCGTCCGGTTGCAAACCCTAAGCAGCGGCCTCTCTGGACAGGTGGTCCGGACGTGGATGATTGTCCGGACGCGGACTCCGGACGCAGCGTCCGGAGGTTGGAGCTCACTGGACTCCTCTGTTCAGATGATCCGGACACAAAGCATGGTTTGGACCATGGGCACCGGACGCGGGTGCGGAGACTTGGTGCTCTCTGGACCCCCTCTGAGTTGGATTCGGACGCAAGGAAAAGCGGGTCCGGACGCCACTATTCACCGCGTCTGGATGCCGCACGTCAGCAGCAGGAAAGGCGCCAATGGCCGAATTCAAATGGAAGGAGGGTCCGGACGCAGACGCGATGGTCCGGACCCCCCTATGAAACAGCGTCCGGAGCTACGCGGGAAAGTAAGGATGAAGGAGAAAACGGCTAGTCTTTTGTGGAAGGCTATACATATCTTTTGGCCGGCTCAAGGAGCACACTCTTGCACCTTCTATTCATTTGATACACTTGTGCTTGCTTGAGATAGCCCCCAACTCACTCTCTTCACTCTTGTTGCATACTTGTGATAGTTTGAGTGATCCAAGTGCTTTGATCATTGCATTGCATCTTAGTGGCACTTGGTCATCGTCATCGCCGCGTGGTTTCTTGTTATTCTTGGTGTTTTTCAACACCTAGATGGCTTGGCGATTGTGGAGAAGCTTCGGCACAATTGGTGATTGTTTGCGGCCGACTTCGGTGATTGTGAGAGGGCTTGTACCCACCTCGGTGGAGAGCCAAAGGGTAACTCTAGTGGATTGCTCGTGTCATTGAGTTACTCTCATTTGGGTGGTTTCTTGTGGCGCCCGAGTTAGTGGGCTTGGCGTGTGAATTGCCAATTAGCCACCGAAACACCATTTGAGTAGTCGACACAACGGGGACTAGCTTGGTGACAACCAAGTGAACCTCGGGAGAAAAATCGATTGTATTCTTGTCTCCCGGCTATTCTTTGGTATTCATTGTGATTGGTTCTTCCTATTGACATCCATACATCACAAGGCATCGGTATAGCAATCACCACCTCTCTTGTATTTACTATTTCATATCTTGTCTAGTTAGCTTGCTAGTTAGATTCCTGAGTAGTTGTTCTTGCTACCTTGTGCTATGTGCTTTAGGTTCTTTCTATTGATTGACAAGCACTTAGTTGACTAGAATTTCATTGGATAGGTGGCTTTGCACCCCAAGTAGAGCTAGAGCAAAAAGCTTCACTTAAGTGTTATCTAACCATTTGCTCTAGTGATTTGTAGAATTTTTATTAGGCTATTCACACCCCCCTCTAGCCATCTAGGACATTTCACAATGGTTTAATTATACTGCCATATGCTATTCTGAAGTGATAGACTGAAAAGTAAGGGTGCAAATAATCTTCCATCTTAGGATTTCTTTTAGTGATAATGAGTGCTAAATCATGTGGGCATGGTTTCCCTGACACCTTCCACTCCCTACATGTGCATGTGTGTTGGTCAATATTGACCACATTTCTAATCACCTTGTGGTTAGCAGTGATTTCAGTGACCTCTGCTTCATCCCTACCACCTTCCTTAGGCTTCAAGTGGCCCAATTGCCTACTCATTACATTAAGTTGACGTACTACAATAGGGAGCATGGTGTGTCTTTCAAGATTTTCACCTATTTTTCTCCTTTTTGCATAAAGTTCCATGAATTTTGACCTCAAAGTATCTGCAAGTTCAGCTATTGGAAGGTCCTTAATGTCCTTTACCCAATTATTCCAAACCTCATAAACATTGTTGGTAATATGGTCACACTTGATCTATTCTTTGAATTTGCTCCTCATCCAAAGCAATTTGTGATGTTGTTCCAAAAAAAGGCTTCACCTTCTTATTTGCCGCATATATCTTGTTCATCAAGTACTCATGGTATTCCGGCTGGAATGTCCTAGCTGCAGGATACATGCGCCCAAAAACAGGCCCTTGAAACTTCTTCACAAAATTCTTCATCAAGTGCACAAAGCATTCTCTATGCTCTGCCCAAGGGTATACTGTCTTGACAGCCTTCTCTAATCCCTTACAGGCATCTGAACTTATTGCTAGGTATGGTGGATTTCCAATTGCTTTTTGAAGTTGTTGCATAAACCAAGTCCAGTTCTCTGTTGTCTCACTACCAAAAAAACCAAATGCTAGTGGAAAAATCCAATTATGTCCATCTATTGTAGTAGCTGAAGGTAGATGTCCATTCCATCTACCATTGAGAGCTGTAGAATCTATGCTAAGGTATGGCCTACAACCATTTAGGAAACCATCGATGCTTGCTTTGAAACAACAAAAAAATCTATGGAAATACACACCATTTTCATTTTCAATGAGATCTATCTCTACAACACTGCCGGGCATTTTTAGCTCAACCTCTGCCTTGAAATTAAACAAGCATCCAAAACTTTCTTCCCATGTACCATAAATCTTTTCTGCTGCAATTTGTCTACCAGACCACACTGTAGAATATCCTATAGTCACCTGATATTTGTCTTCTAACTCTCGTTGTAATTTTTTTGCACCCATGTTTGGATCCTTCATTAGAAAGGGTATTGCCTTCTCTGCTACCCAATGGTATGATGCCATCTTGGTCCTCACTTTCGCAGTGGATGAACAGAAATGATCTTCTTTATTCAGTGTTGTTGACACAAAAAACGTCGGATCTGCGAACACCTCAGGCTTATACCCGAACTCGATATCCAAAGGTGTGCAAGTTGATTTGACCAGTTAATCAACAAGGACAATAACTAGAACAACGATGAACGAGACGACAGCGATACGCCCGGACGTCAAGGCTCAGGTTGTTCAAAAAGCGGAACTCGCGAGGTAGACGGAGATCTTGTAGATATAGCCCGTCGAGATCGTAAGAACTCGTAGATATAAACTATAACTAATGCGAAAAAAGTAGATGCTGAAAAGTAAGACGAAAATAATAGATTTGTTTGATTGTATTGAATATCTCTCCACATCACCCCTGGGTACATATTTATATTCCGACAAAAGGAGTTGTACATGGACACGACTCACACCTAAACAAAAACTCCTATTTTTAAGGAAATAAAATGACTCGTGCAAGAGTCGGACTCAAACTAAAGCAACAATATTAGCATAAAACCGTCAGTTTCCTTATCCATCTTCCTTACGATGAAACTTTCCATCGGCAGATTCCTTTAATCCGCAACTCCCTTTTATTGTCATCGGCAACTTCCTGCTGACGTCAGTCACACCAACCTGTATCCATCGGTAACTCTTTATCGGCAATGTTCTCCTGTTTCCATCGGCAATACCCTTCTGATCAGCCAACACCTCTTCTCGCTTCTTCAATCTCTTGTTTTCATCGGTAGTCCGATTGGTGGGATCCTGATGCCGATAAAGAAAAGCAACCATCTTTCTACCGATCGGTATAATTATCTTTCTACCGATCAGTGTATCCGGTTCATATTGACACATACAAAAAACTGTGTCAACACATGCCCCCAATTTCGGGGTACAAAATATCTTATGCACCGAAATTTGCTCTATTGTAATATTTCCCTCCAAAACGCCTATGCCATCATCTTGATTACCGCGCGCAAAAGCTGCAAGTTACCAACAACCCCCGCAACTATAGCACGAACTCTTCGATCACCGCGCAAATTCACCGCGATATCCTTATCTTTGCCCATTAACCTAGGCCTATAAAGATCGCCGTCTGCCTTCTCTTTTACTCTGAGTTGACATTTTCACCTTCATCTCAACATCATCCAAAGTGCACTATTCCAGCGGAGGTTCTTCTTTCATCAGGAATCACGATCCTTGCAAGAACTCTGCTTCAATGGCGATCAACTTCACTGCTCCCGCGGTAATCTTCTCTTCTTTCCCTGTTGTATATACTGCAGTTTTATCCTTCAGCATTGCTTTTCAATTCCTTTTTCCTATTTCTTTTTGTTCTCTGGATCTAGGAGATGCGCAACAAAATAGTGATCCCTACCGATCAAGAACATCTTTGTTGCCTAGGTCCAATGGGGAATACCGATCCGATCAATCTGATCAATGCAGAAACCAACTGCATCCCTTTCAGATCTGAGCATTTTGATTTAGGGTTGTGGACCGATACCTTCCGTTCTTGGCCCAAACCCACTAAGGAGTGGAAGAATTGGTACCTCAAGATAGCAAGGTCACAGAGAGTCTACTGGTCAGAGCGCAACATCGAGCAATGCATTAGGCTGTCCATTGCCGATATGGCCAAGAACGAGAACATGATGATCGCAGCCTCCTACTTCTGGTCCGATACAATGAATGCATTCCTTTTCAGACACGGACCAGCCACCCCCACGCTGGCCGATGTGCACATGCTCACTGGCCTTGATGTTTCTTCTGCCGATCCTACCACTCTATTTCGCAAGAAATCTGAGCGTCGGGTAAGTACCCGCAACATCGGTGGTTGGACTGGGTATATCCAAGAGTACCAGAAGAGTGGATTGGTAGCCCCAAGGGAGCATGCCACCTTCCTTAACATGTGGTTGGAGAAATTTGTCTTCTGTGGCAGAACAGTCGGCCCAACCAACATGTATCTCCCCGCAGCAGAGCTATTAACCGATGGAGGATTTCCCCTTGGCCGATACCTCCTTGGCTCAGTCTACCGCCTTCTACATCAAGTGTCAGAGAAATTGCTGCTAGGCGAGCCCATCGGCAACCTCGGAGGTCCCTGGTGGTTCATCAAAATGTGGCTAAACGCCCATATGCACAAATGTTTGCAGTTTGATCTGTTCAGCCAATAGTTTCCAAGGAACATATCTGAAGATTATGTGTATGATGATGATGAATCGGCAACCCATGCCCCACTCAACTTCGGGGAAGCCATGATAGTGTTGCCGGGAACCGATGCCAATATCGACCAATTCGGCATGTTTTTCCAGAGGCTCTACTCCGGAATCCCTGCTGCAGAACGAGCCTGGTGGCCTTACATCGATGAAGACAACCAATTCCCACTCTCCTTCAACCTCACCGATGGGAACATACCACAAAATGAAGCAATCATGAAGGCCACCCTCATTCCCCGAGCTATCCCAGTGAACGTCGTCGGGACTGGAAAGAACTCCAACCCATCTTACAAGTTCTACTATCCATCGGTAGCTGCGAGACAGCTAGCATTCGGTCAACTAGAGATCAAGCTAAGCTATGTCAACATGATGAAACCAAGAGAAATCATCTCCATTGCCATGGATTGGAACAAAATCGTCACCCTTTCCCCTCATGCCGATGTATCCAATATCAACTTATCTTCTTGGGTGCCGACATCTTTCATCACTGAATCCTTCAAGTCGTGGTGGCAAGAATGGAAAGAGCAATTATTTGCTCCATCATCCCACTACTATCGGCATCAGATTGATGTTAACCATATCAAACCCGATGACACGGTAAGCTTACTTCCGATACTTCTCTTTGTTTAACTTTTCAAATGCATCGGTAACTAACCCTCCGTCAACAGGTCGATGATCTGGTTCCCCAGCAGAGCAAGAGCGGCAAACACTTCAACCTGCGATCGATGAACCCCATATCATCAATCGGCAGCAAGGCCCCTTCGCTGTCTGCGCTCATGCATCAGAAGGCAATCCCTAAAGTTACCATCCGGTCTAGACCACTGCCGACCGATGATGCTGCTGCCGCCACCTCTGCTGCTGCTGCCATGGTACAAGCCTTCAAGGTAACAAATCTTCATTTATTCTTGTTGATCATACTACGTCAACCGACAACTTTACTCAATTTGTACCAAACTTTCCTTTGCAGCGAACAAGTTCATCGGCAGCCATTCCGAGCGTACAATCCTCCATAGCTCAACCTGCCGATACCCCCAAATCGCAATAGCCAAAGCGTCGAGGTTCATCAAGTGTTGCTCCAAAACCAAAGCGTCCAAAGCCATCGGCTCTAGCTGCACCTTCTCAAGCTCCTACCGATGTGCCAACAACGGAGCCAGCATCGGCGCCTGTCCTTGAGCCACCATAGATCGAGAATCCTGACCAAGGGACAGCGCCATCACCGCAAGAGGTGCCTATAACAACAGAAACGGTATCGGCATCGGTACCAACATCAGCACCAGATGAAATCCCTGACCAAAGGGCAGCAGCACCCCTTCAGAAGTCAGCGGAAGTGGCACCAACACCAGCACCAGCTTCAGCACCAACCGTCCCTCCTACTGAGGCAAGCTCATCGACAACCATTGCCGATCCTCAAGACACGGTTGCATCGGTTACTCAGTCAAGCCAAAGGCGAGAAATTGCTTTAAAGCAGGTGTAGGGTCGATATGGCGGACTAGAGGGGGGGTGAATAGTCTTTTCTAAAACTTAAGCGCTCCAGCTAACCGAAACAAATGCGGAATTAAAACTATCGGTCTAGCCAAGACTACACCCCTCTATCTATAACTCTAGCACCTAGCAAATATGTCTATTATGCTAACTAAGGTGCCAAGCTAGGAGGCTCACCTAAACAAGTCTAGGTTACAAGGTCACACAAACCTAAGCAACTAGTACTCTAAGCACACCGGGAGCTCCTACACATACTAGTAAGCAAAGCACCTAAGCTCACTAGCAATGCTCTCTAGCAAGACTACACAAGTCAACTAGAGAGCTCAACTTACTTAGCTACACAAACTAAGCAATGTGACTAACAAGGCTACGCAAGCCAATTAGCCACTCAAGAGCTACTTCTAAGCTACACAAGCTAGAAGGTAACTAAGCTAGCTACACAAGCTAAACTAGTTACAAGAGCAACAACTAAACACTAGCACAAGTATGAATAAGTAAATACAAGCTAGTGATTTGGAGAAAGAAAACCACCGCGAAGATGTACAAGGTTGACACAGTGATTTTTCTCCCGAGGTTCACTTGGTCGCCACCAAGCTAGTCCCCGTTGTATCAGCTCACTCACTTGGAGGTTTATGACTTTTTACAGGCCTCACTGCCTAATCCCCTCAAGGGTTGCCGCCTAACCAACACAAGATGAGGGCACTCAATGATACCTTCAACTAGAGTTGCTCTTCGCGATCTCCCGCGGGGCGAGCACAACACCCCTCACAAATCTCTTCTCCGGAGCCACGCACAAGCTTCTTGTGTGCTTCGACGGAGCCACAAGCCACCAAGCCGTCTAGGAGGTGGCAACCTCCAAGAGTAACAAGCACTCCGGCTTGCAACACGATCACCTAGTGCCACACGACGCAATCTCTCAAAGCAACGCACTAGAAATCGCTCTCTCACTCAATCGGATGAACACTATCGAGTATGAGTGAGTTAGAGGGCTCCCAAACCAAGCACACTAGAGGCAACAAATGAGAAAGGTGCTCAACCATCCCTAAGGGCCGGCCAAGGGCTATAAATAGCCTTCCCAACGAACTAGCCGTTTTTCTCCCTTCACCACGCTTCCTGCTGAGGGTTCAGACACACTCAATAGTGCAGGCCCGGACCATGCAGCCCGCGTCCGGACTCCTGCCGGTTTGAATCTTCCCGTTGCCGCGCTTGCCTCGCGCTGACACGCGTCTCCGGACGTTCCTGTAGCATGGGTCCGGATTCAACGCCTCCTGCGTCCGGATCCCAGCAGAGAGCACCCGAGAGCCTCAAAACACTCCGGTCGTTGTCCGGACTCCACCGTCCAGACACCAAACAACGTCCGCGTCCTTCACTCAGAGCCGTTACAGAGAGGGCAAACCTCCGGACACGAGTCCGGAGTCCCCGTCCGGACCAACAACAGCGTCCGGACCTCCTCGGCCAGCACAGCGCAGTCAGTGGGGGTGGCGTCTGGACGCAGACCCAATGGTCCGGACCGCCCATGCCCCTTGCGTCCGGAGTCAGCAGACTCAGTCGAACCTAGGGTTTGGTTCCGGACCCAAGCAATGGTCCGGACCCCCATGGCCCTAGCGTCCGGAGCTCGGTTTTCGGCCGAGACTCCTCCGCACTTCTTCCTTTGCTTCTCATGTGCTAACACAAATGTGTTCTTCACCTTGTGCAAGTGTGTTAGCATTTTCACAATATTTTTCCAAAGCATTTTCACTTGCTTCTCACCACGCCACTCGATCCTAATTCATCACAAAGTTAGATCGCTCACGGTGGCACTAAATAACCGATATGCAAACAAGTTTTATCCTCTTGATAGTATGGCTATCTATCCTAAACCCGGTCATAATCTTCTCTACACACCTATGACCGGTGAAATGAAATGCCCTATGGTTATACCTTTGCCTTACGCATTCCATTCCATCTCCTTCTCCAATGTTGATGCAACACATGCACCAACCACTTGTCAAATGATATGATCCACTCCATATCATCACATGACCGTGTTGGTTCATCGATATTGACCTCACTTGCTCTTCACCATTGCCTTGGTCCATCGGCGTCAAGCATCACCCGCTTGCCCTTCACACTTGCAACCGGTCCATCAAGCCAAGCCTCATCTTGATCTTCTCCACCTTGATCACATGACTCCATGTCATGTTTCATGTGCAATAAGCTCCTTCATTACACAATCATATATGAACTAATCTCTTGTGTATATATCACTTAAACACATATTAGTTCACCTAAGTTGTCACTCAATTACCAAAATCACATAGGAACTCTCAGCAGGTAAACCGATTACTTCTATTACAAATTTGTGAGACACAAGCTCCTTCCTGACATATTTTAATTCTTTATCTATCCAGGTCCAAGACTCTCCCAACAGCCTGTTCTCCTTTGCTGTCAACGTTTCAGAAGATGCCGATAAAGAGGCAGATTCTACCCAAGCTTCAACTACCGTATCGACAGAACTGAAATCCAAGCTTGAAGCCCTGCTGCTCCTACTGCAACAAAGTACATCCCAACAGGGCCAAGATTCCAGTGCAGTAAGGGCAGCTTTCAAGGAAATCCAAGATCAACTGCCTGCCGATATCGAAGAACCACTCTTCCAGACGGCTTTCCTTGAGAGTCGGCAACTCCAATACAAAAAGGCTTTAGGTCGCATTGCCGACAGAGTTGCTCAAACAAAATTTGAAGAAGAAATATCCAAGTTCAAACAGACTGCAGATGAAAAGCACAAGGACATCGGTCGCCTAGAAGCCTCCGGCACCGAACTTGATCAGGAGATCAACCGTCTATCGGCACAAAAAGAAGAGTTGCTGGCCGAGCTGAAGAGAGTGGATGAAGCCTTAGATTCGGCCACCCAGAAGAAGACCCAGCTCCCTATCATAGCCAAAGATTTGCAATAGGAGAGGGACGCCAACGCTCGCGAAGCTCTTCTGCTGAGGAGAAAGGCCAAGACAGTTGATGGCACTGCCAACGATGACACCAGGGAAATAGAAGAAGCCGACCAAGTTCGCCTTCGTGCGATTTTATGTATTCAAACCTTGTTGTAACTTGTTACTCCTGAGCTTGACAAGTGATCCGTCTGTAATATAACATTTAACGTCTTCCTACCGATGTTCCTTGTATGATAACTTTGTCATCGGTATATACGTATTGCTTTCATGCATCCATCCAGACACTAGGATAATACTTCTTCAGATACTTGCCATTTATTGCTCTGGAAAACACAACTCCTTCGAGAGTCTCTAAAATATAAGCGTTGCCAGACACAGACTGATTTATCCGAAAAGGACCTTCCCAATTAGGAGACCACTTCCCAAACTTTGAACTCTTAGTCCCAATTGGTAAAATCAATTTCCACACCAGATCGCCATCAGCAAACTCCTTCGTTTTTACCTTTTTGTTATACCATCTGGCAACTCTTTTCTTGTTCTCCTCAATACTGATTAGAGCTCTTAGTCGATGACCCTCTAGGTCTTCTAACTCATCCTTCATAAGGATATCATACTCATCGACTGCTAACTGGTCCTGGGAGAACAACCGTCTAGAACCAGTTTTAATTTCCCAAGGTAGGACAACATCATGTCCATAGACTAACTGATATGGAGAAACCTTAGTAGCACCATGACATGCAATACGATATGCCCACAAAGCTTCGTTCAGTACCGTATGCCATCTCCTAGGGTTTTCTTCAATCTTGCGCTTGATAAGCTTGATTACCCCCTTATTGGTTGCTTCAGCCTGACCATTAGCTTGAGCATAATAAGGAGACGAGTTTAAAACCTTAAACCCCATATTGACAACAAATTCATCAAATTCTCCCGACGTGAACATAGTTCCTTGATCGGTAGTAATAGTTTGAGGGATACCAAATCGGTAAACAATATGCTCTTTCACAAAATCTATCATGTTTGCCGATGTCACCTTTTTCAACGGGATAGCTTCACCCCACTTTGTGAAATAATAGGTAGCAACAAGTATGAATTTATGTCCTTTACTCGATGGTGGGTAAATCTGGCCGATGAGATCAATGACCCAACCTCTAAACGGCCAAGGTTTGATTATAGGATTCATTGCCGACGCAGGTGCCCTCTGAACATTACCGAACTTCTGACAATCTTGACACCCTTTGAAGTACTCAAAACAATCCTCAAGAATTGTTGGCTAATAATATCCATTTCGCCTAATCATCCACTTCATTTTGAACGCCGATTGGTGCGCTCCACATACCCCTTCATGAATCTCACCCATCAACCTCTTCGATTCCTTTACATTAAGGCATCTGAGTAAAACTCCATCAATTGTACGATAATACAACTCATCATCAAGAAGTACATACTTTGTAGCCTGAAACTTCAACCGTCTTCCAACTTTCCTGGATGGGTCCCTTAAGTAATCGGCAATCTCTTTTCTCCAGTCATCGGCAACCATTACTGATGTCATTATCTCTTGAATCGGCTGATATCCCTGTTGACACAAAAAGTGTCGGATCTGCGAACACCTCGGGCTTATACCCGAACTCGATATCCAAAGGTGTGCCATTTGATTTGACCAGTTAATCAACAAGGACTATAACTAGAACAACGATGAACGAGACAACAGCGATACGCCCAGATGTCAAGGCTCAGATTGCTCAAACAGCGGAACTCGCGAGGTAGACGGAGATCTTGTAGATGCAGCCCATCGAGATCGTAAGAACTCGTAGATAAACTATAACTAATGCAAAAAAGTAGATGCTAAAAAGTAAGACGAAAATAATAGATTTGTTTGATTGTATTGGATATCTCCTGATACATCGCCCCTGGTTACATATTTATACTCCGGTAACAGGAGTTGCAAACAGACACGACTCATACCTAAACGGAACTCCTATTTTTAAGGAAATAAAATGACTCGTGCAAGAGTCGGACTTAAACTAAAAGAATAATACTAGCATAAAATTACTAGTTTCCTTATCCACCTCCCTTACGATGAAACTTTCTATCGGCAGATTCCTTCAATCTGCACTTTCCTTCTACTATCATCGACACCTCCTTGCTGACGTCAGCCGCATCATCTCACATCCATCGGCAACATTTCCGATCGACAATATTTTTGTTTCATCGGTAATACATCCTCATCGGCAAACACATCTTTCACTAGTGGTATCTTGATACCGATGAGAGGCAATGTTTTACCTTCTTGCCGATCGACGCACTTGGCTCAATATTGACCCGTACGAAAAACGGTGTCAACACATGCCCCCCAATTTCGGAGTATAAAATATCTTATGCGCCGAAATTTTCTCTGTTGTAATCTTTCCCTCCAAAAACGCTTACGTCATCATCTTGATTACCGCGCATCATCTCCGCAAATTACCAACAACTCCCATAACTGAAATGCCAATAGTTACAAATCCCTCGATCTCCGCGCAAATTCATCGTGATATCTTTCCATACCTCTGTCCAATAAAAAGAAAACTCGAAAATGCCCCTTGACTAGGCCTATAAAGATTACCATCCTCTTTCTTTTTCACCCTAAGCTCACATCTTCATCCGCATTTCAAAGCGACCCCGAAGAACACTCCAGCAACCAATCCATCGGTGGTTTCCTCCCTCATCAAGAAGCACGACCAAGCACAAGAA
Source organism: Microstegium vimineum (assembly GCA_022036555.1). Taxonomy (NCBI): domain Eukaryota; kingdom Viridiplantae; phylum Streptophyta; class Magnoliopsida; order Poales; family Poaceae; genus Microstegium; species Microstegium vimineum. The sequence continues at coordinate 1,573,571 of CM039134.1, read as the reverse complement.
CCGCTTCAATGGCGATCAATTTCACTGCTTCCGTGGTAATTTCTTCTATTCCCTTGCTGATTATATCGCAGTTTCATCTTTCTGCATCGATTTACACTCCCCCTCTTTTTCTTTTTTCACCTTTCTTGGATCTCTAGGAAATGCGCAACAAGATAGTGATCCCCACCGATCAGGAGCACCTCTGCTGCTTAGGCCCAATGGGGAATGTCGATCTGACCAATTTGATCAACGCAAAGACCAACCGCATCCCTTTTGGATCTGAACATTTTGACCTAGGGTTATGGGCAGACACCTTCCGTTCCTGGCCTAAACCCACCAAAGGGTGGAAGAATTGGTACCTCAGGATAGCCAGGTCACAACAACTGTATTGGTCAGAACGCAACGTCGAGCAATGCATTAGGATGTCCATTGCCGATATGGCCAAGAAGGAGAACATGATGATAGCTGCTTCTTATTTCTGGTCTGACACAATGAACGCATTTTTATTCAGACACGGACCAGCCACCCCCACTCTTGCCGATGTTCACATGCTCACCGGCCTCGATGTCTCTTCTGCCGATCCTGCCACCCTCTTCCGTAGGAAATCCGAGCATCGGGTAAGTACCTGCAACATTGGCGGTTGGACCGGATACATTCAAGAAAACCAGAAGACCGGATCAGTAAACCAAAGGGAGCATGCCACCTTCCTCAACATGTGGCTGGAAAAGTTCGTCTTCTGTGGCAGAACAGTCGGACCTACTAACATGTATCTCCCAGCAGCAGAGCTCCTGACAAGCAGAGGATTTCCTCTTGGCCGATACCTCCTCGGTTCAGTTTACCGCCTTCTACACCAAGCATCGGAGAAGCTACTACTAGGCGAGCCCATCGGTAACCTTGGAGGCCCCTGGTGGTTTATAAACCTGTGGCTAAACGCCCATATGTACAAATGTCTCCAATTTGACCTATTCAGCCAACAGTTTCCAAGGGATATATCGGAAGATTATATCTTTGATGATGACAAATCGGCAACTCGCTCCCCACTTAACTTCGGGGAAGCTGTAATAGTGCTACCAGGAACCGACGCCAATACTGATCAATTTGGCATGTTCTTCCAAAGGCTCTACTGCGGAATCCCTGCTGCAGAATGAGTCTGGTGGCCTTATGTTGACGAAGACAACCGATTCCCCATCTCCTTTAACATTACCGATGGGAACATACCTCAAAATGAGGTAATCATGAAGGCCACCCTCATTCCCTGGGCAATTCCAGTCAATGTCATTGGGACCGGAAAGAACTCTCACCCATCATACGAGTTCTACTATCCATCGGTAGCAGCAAGACAGCTAGCATTCGGTCAACTGCCGATCAAGCTCAGCTATGCCAATGTGATCAAACCAAGAGAGGTCATTTCTGATGTGATGGATTGGAACAAGATTACCACTCTCTCTCCCCATGCCGATATGGTCAACCTCGACTTGTCTTCTTGGGCGCCGACTTCGTTCATAACTGAGTCATACAAGTCCTGGTGGCAAGAATGGAAGGACCAACTATTCGCCCCATCATCGCACTACTATCGGCACTTAATTGATGTCAATCATGTCATCCCTGACGACGCGGTAAGTTTATTCCTGATATCACTACTTCATTGACTTTCAAAGGCACAAGTAACTAACCCTCTGTCAGCAGGTCAATGATCTGATTCCCAACAAGAGCAAAAGCGGCAAGTATTTCAATTTGCGGCCAATGAACCCAATATCAACAATCGGCAGCAAGGCCCCTCCACTGGCTGCTCTTACACATCGCAGGGCAATTCCTAAAGTCACCATCAGGTCTAGACCACCGCCAACCGATGATGCTGCCACTGCTGCCACTACCTTGGCTTAGGCTTTCATGGTAACACTTTATTTTTCTTACACCGATTGAAAATTTTCATCGGTAATTTTACTCTGCTTTCAATTTACACTAACTATCCTTTTCTGTAGCCAACAAGCTCATCGGCCACCATCCCAAATGTACGAGCTGTTCGACCTGCCGATGCCCTCAAAGCACAAGGATCCAAGCGCCAAGGCCATTCAAGTGTTGCTCCTAAACCGAAGCGCAAGAAGCTATCAGCTCCAGTTGCACCTTCTCAAACTTCCACCGATGCACCAGTATCAGAACTAGTATCAGCAGCTACCTCCGAGCAACCACAAGCCAAAATTCCTGACCCAGCGGCGGCGCCATCACCGCAAGAGATGCCTATGACAATAGAAACGGTATCGACATCGGTACCAACATCAGCACCAGATGAAACCCCTGACCAAAGGGCAGCAACTCCCCCTCAGGAGTCAGTGGAAGCGACGCCAACACCAGTACCAGCTCCAGGACCAACCGTCCTTTCTACTGAGGCGAGCTCATCGGCAACCATTGCCGATCCTCAAGATACGGTTGCATCGGCTACTCAGTCAAGCCAAAGGCGAGAAATTGCTTTAAAGCAGGTAAACCGATTACTTCTATTACAAATCTATGACACACAAGCTCCTTCTTGACATATTTTGATTCTCTATCTATCCAGGCCCAAGATTCTCCCAACAGCATGTTCTCTTTCGTTGTCAACGTTCTAGAAGATGCCGATGAAGAGGCAGATTCTACCCAAACTTCAACTATCGTATCGGCAGAACTGAAATCCAAACTTGAAGCCCTGCTGCTCCTACTGCAACAAAGTACATCCCAACTGGTCCAAGATTCTAGTGCAGTAAGGGCAGCTTTCAAGGAAACCCAAGATCAACTACCTGCCGATATCGAAGAACCACTCTTCCAGGCAGCTTTCCTTGAGAATCGGAAACTCCAATACAAAAAGGCTTTAGGTCGTATTGCTGACAGAGTTACTCAAACAAAACTCAAAGAAGAAATATCCAAGTTCAAACAGATGGCAGACGAAAAGCACAAGGACATCGGTCGCCTAGAAGCCTATGGCACCGAACTTGATCAAGAGATCAACCGTCTGTCGGCACAAAAAGAAGAGTTGTTGGCTGAGCTGAAGAGAGTGGATAAAGCCTTAGAATCGGCCATCCAGAAGAAGAACCAGCTCCCTATCATAGCCAAAGCTTTGCAGCAGGAAAGGGATGCCAACGCTCGCGAAGCTCTTCTGCTGAGGAGAAAGGCCAAGACAGCTGATGGCACTGCCGACGACGATACCAGTGAAATAGAAGAAGCCGACCAAGTTCGCCTTCGTGCGATTTTATGTATTCAAACCTTGTTGTAACTTGTTACTCCTGAGCTTGACAAGTCGATCCGTCTGTAATATAACTTTTAACATCTTTCTACCGATGTCCCCTATATGATAACTTTGTCATCGGCATATACGTATTGCTTTCATGCATCCATCCAGATACTAGGATAATACTTCTTCAGATACTTGTCATTTATTGCTCTGGAAAATGCAGCTCCTTCGAGGGTTTCCAAAATATAGGCATTACCAGGAGTAGACTGCTTTATCCGAAAAGGACCTTCCCAATTAGGAGACCACTTCCCAAACTTTGAACTCTTAGTCCCAATTGGTAAAATCAATTTCCACACCAGATCGCCATCGGCAAACTCCTTCGTTTTTACCTTCTTGTTATACCATCTGGCAACCCGTCTCTTGTTCTCTTCGATACTAATTAGAGCATTTAGCCGATGACCTGCTAAATCTTCTAATTCATCCTTCATAAGGATATCATACTCATCGGTTGTTAATTGATCTTAAGAAAATAACCGTTTGGAACCAGTTTTAATTTCCCAAGGTAGGACAGCATCATGTCCGTAGACTAACTGATATGGCGAAACCTTAGTAGCACCATGACATGCCATCCGATATGCCCACAAAGCTTCGTTCAGTACCGTATGCCATCTCCTAGGGTTTTCTTCAATCTTGCGCTTGATAAGCTTGATTACCCCTTTATTGGTTGCTTTAGCCTGACCATTAGCTTGAGCATAATAAGGAGACAAGTTTAAAACCTTAAACCCCATACTGATAGAAAATTCATCAAATTCTCCCGACGTGAATATAGTTCCTTGATCGGTAGTAATAGTTATAAGGATACCAAATCGGTAAACAATATGCTCTTTCACAAAATCTATCATGTTTGTCGATGTCACCTTTTTCAACGGAATAGCTTCAACCCATTTGGTGAAATAATTGGTAGCAACAAGTATGAATTTATGTCCTTTACTCGATGGTGGGTAAATCTGGCCAATGAGATCAATGACCCATCCTCTAAACGGCCAAGGCTTGATTATAGGATTCATTGCCGACGCAGGTGCTCTCTGAACATTACCAAATTTCTGACAATCTTGACACCCTTTGAAATACTCAAAACAATCTTCAAGAATCGTCGGCCAATAATTTCCATTTCGCCTGATCATCCACTTCATTTTGAATGCCGATTGATGTGCTCCACACACCCCTTCATGAATTTCACCCATCAACCTCTTTGATTCCTCTCTATCGAGGCATCTGAGCAAAACCCCATCAAGTGTACGATAATACAATTCATCATCAAGGAGCACATACTTAGTAGCCTGAAACCTCAGCCGTCTCTCCGCTTTCCTAGACGGATCTCTTAAGTAATCGACAGTCTCTTTTCTCCAGTCATCGACAACCATTACCGATGTCATTACTTCTTGAATCGGCTGATACCCCTAAGCGTGCTGCGCCAACTGATTGGCCTCTTCATTATGCAACCTGGGAATATGCTCAAGACGATACTCTTTAAATTCCTTCAATAACTGCAAACACTTCCCATGATATTCAATTAAAATATCACTTCGGCACTCATATGCTCCAATCAACTGATTGACCACCAACAAAGAGTCACCGAAGACTTCAACGGCATCGGCACGCACATCCCTGAGTAACTCCAACCCCTTCAGCAATGTCTGGTACTCAGCCTGATTATTCGTCGAAGTAGCAACAATCGGTAATGAGATTTTATACTTTTTTTCCTCGGGGTGAAACTAAGATAACATCGATGCCTGCTCCTTCCTTACATGTGGAACCATCAAAGAACAAAGTCCAAGGAGCAATCTCTACTGAATTTAGCGTACCGCAATGCTGAGTAACAAAATCAGCCATCACCTGCCCTTTAACTGCCTTAGTTGATTCATACCTCAGATCAAATTCTGACAGCGCCAAAATCCATTTGCCGATCCTCCCATTCAATATCGGCATCGACAGCATATACTTGACCACATCATCTTTGCATATGACAGTACACGCGGCCGATAGCAAATAATGCCTTAACTTGGTACAAGAGAAGTATAGACATAAACATAATTTCTCAACGGCCGAATACCTGGTTTCAGCATCCACCAGCCTTCTACTCAAATAATAAATCACACATTCTTTCCCTTCAAATTCTTGAATCAAAGCTGACCCGATAACACCGTCATCGGCAGACAAATACAATCTGAAGGGTTTCCCATGTTGAGGTGGAATCAAAACCGGAGGATTCACCAGATACCTCTTAATTTGACCCGCCGATCTCTATACCCCTTTGATGCACCATGAACCCTAAGAATTGACCCGCCGATACGCCAAACGCGCACTTATTTGGATTCATCTTTAGCCCATGCTCCCTTGTGCACTCCAGAATCTTCCGCAGATCGGCAAGATGCTTTTCAAAGTTTCCGGACTTAACCACCACATCGTCGATATAGATTTCGACCAACGTACCGATGTACTTCTGAAAAATAAAGTTCATTGCTCTTTGATAAGTAGCACCGGCGTTCTTCAACCCAAAAGTCATTACGATCCATTCAAATAAACCGACGTGACCTGGATACCTAAAAGCAGTTTTGGATATGTCTTCTTCAGCCATGAATATTTGATTATATCCAGCATTACCATCCATAAAACTGAAAATTTTATGTCTAGCAGAAGCATCAACTAGTAGATCGGCAACGGGCATTGGATAGTCGTCCATTGGCGTAGCTTTATTGAGATTCCCGAAATCAATACAAACACAAAGTTTTCCGTTCTTCTTATATACAGGAACCACATTAGAAATCCATTCAGCATATCGACATTGCCGAATAAATCCAGCTTCGATTAACTTCGTAATCTCCGCTTTAATATCGGGCGGCACAATAGGGTTACACCGGCGTGCTGGCTGCCGATGTGGTTGAAAACCTGACTTAATAGGTAACCGATGTTCAACTATCGATCGGTCTAGACCAGACATTTCTGTATAATCCCAAGCAAAACAATCTTTATATTCCTTCAACAAATCACTCAATTGTTGCTTACATTGGGAATCTAACTTAACACTAATAAAAGTTGGCCAAGGCTTACTACCATCGTCGACGTCTATTTCTAGCAAATCATCGGCTAACGTGAACCCCTGTCCAAGTTTTCCATCATCAGCGAACTGATCCATTAAACCTCTTCTTTAGAACCGACTCCTTGGATCGGTGTAATCTGGTAATCGGCCACCTTGAGGAATTCTGTATCCCAAGCTTCACCAGATATGCACTTGGTCTGCTCATAGGTCTCCGATTCTGCCGATGCAACAATTGACGGGACTTCACTCCGGACGACTTCAATTCTATCTCCAACCCATTGCACAAGGCTTTGGTGCATCGTAGAAGGGATGCAGCAGTTGGCGTGAATCCAATCCCTTCCCAGAAGCAAATTGTAGGTCCCCTTGCCGCTGATCACAAAAAATGTCGTTGGCAAACTTTTTCTACCGATAGTCAACTCGACACATACGGCTCTCATAGCTGGTGATACATTGCCTTCAAAATCTTTTAGCTTTATGTCTGTCTTGACTAAGTCTTGGTCACCTTTTCCAAGCTTCCTGAACATGACATATGACATTATATTAATCGACGCTCCACCATCGACTAACATCTTTGACACCGGTTGCCCATCGACTTTGCCCTTGACAAACAAGGCTCTCAGATGTTGCCTTTCATCATTGGCAGGTTTTTCAAAGACAGCTGTCATCGGATCTAGCACTAGCTGAGCCATATTAGTAGCTTCTTCTTCAGCGTCAGTGGGTGCCATAAATTCCATTGGCAACGTAACAACCATGTTGACTTCTCCCGATGGACTCCTTTCCTGGTGTTTTGGCCTCCACTCCCAAACTGGAGGTTCCCCTTCGAAGATCCATGACCCAAATCATTCTGGCATTCACGCTGGATTCTCCTTCTTTGAGTCTTTGTCAGGCCTTTGGGACACCATTGAGGAAGCTTAGTCTTCCAAACAGGTTGGTATTGTTTCTCACTGTGTCGGCTTGTGTTACCCCTTATGTTTGGATCTCTAGAGAATATCTCTTCATCGGGCACCCTTGCATTAGCCCTCTCTTCAATCTCCTCTTGACGGATACGCTTGCCAAGCCTGTCATGTACACTGAGTTTGCCCCCCAGCCGATCATATACTGATTTTTTTCCTTTGATCGGCCTAGCATTGCTTGATCCCTGACCTTCAAAACGAGACTTCTTCTCCGACCGATCAGCAGGATAGTACCCATTGCATTCAGGACAATTATCGGCAGTGGGAAGCTTGATACCTTCTTCCCAACAATGGACGAAGAAGGGGCATTTCCAATGATCTTTATGCCGATACCACTCTTGGCGTCTTTCTTCTTCCTGCTGCCGATGCTGCTCTTCTCGCGAACGCTCGTATTCCTGTCGTGGCCTTCTGTGCGTGATTACAACACCATACGACGAACGTCCCCGAGGCCTTCTAGAACCACTACTTTCATCAGCAGTTCTTTTACTCTCTCTTTCATTGGCAAGCTTCTTTCCCTTTACATCCTGCATAGCTATTTGATGTTCGGGATCCACCGATGAATTCTTCTTAGCCACTTCCGACGTCAGTACTTTGACTTTCCCACTAGTCTCCACCATATTATTTGGAAACGGATGCTGGTCCATTTTCATCGGCCTTTGAGCTTTAGAATTTTCAAACTTGATTCGCCCAGATTCGATTTCTGACTACAACTGCTGCCTAAAGACTTTGCTGTCATTAGTACTGTGTGAAGTCGCATCGTGCTACTTACAGTATCTCATCCTTCTAAGTTCTTCAGCCGATGGAATCACTTGATTAGACGCCAGCTTAATCCGCCCTTCTTGAAGCAACAGATCAAATATCCTATCGGCTTTAGCAGTATCGAAAGTAAATCTTTTAGCCTCCTTCTGACCAAACGGACAGGATATCGGCTTCTTATCTTTTACCCACTCAGCAACGCTGATATTCGTCCCTTCGTTTGATTCAGAATCTTCTTCTTGTTCAATGAAAGACACCTTCTTGTTCCAAGTCTTTCTAGGTTCGAAGGCTTTAACTTCTTGATCAGCAACTCTCTGCACAAGATGGTTGGGGCTTTCGAATTCTTGAGATGCATATTTATCCTTGATGTGTGGCAGTAATCCTTGGAAAGCCAAATCCGCCAATTGTCGATCATCCAGTACTAAGCTGTAACATTTATTCTTTATGTCCCGAAGCCTTTGGACGAAGCTTTCTACCGATTCGTCATTGCGCTGCTTCAGCTTGACCAAATCGGTAATCCTCTTCTCATGAACGCCAGAGAAGAAGTACTTGTGAAACTGTTTCTCCAGATCGGCCCAAGTAATCACAGAATTTGGAGGAAGCGAGATAAACCACGTAAACGCCGATCCAGACAAAGACGACGAGAACAATCTCACCCTTAGCTCATCTCTGCTAGCTGCCTCTCCACATTGGATAATGAAGCGGTTGATGTGCTCCATCGTCGATGTATCATCTTGGCTAGAAAATTTTGTGAAATCTGGCACCTTGTACCGATTTGGGAGAGGAATCAGGTCGTAGGCCTGAGGGTATGGCGTTCGATAAGAGTATGTATTGACCTTAGGCTTGATGCCGAACTGCTCTTTCATCACTTCGGCTATTTTATCGACCCAATACGTATCCTGATCTTGCCGATGGATCGGCTGAATATTAACTGGCTGGGCCGGCGGATACATTCCTTCTTGCCTTTGTGGCGAGTAAATTGGTCCGGTTGGCGCAGGTGTAGCACCACCTCGCTGAATATTATGCATCGGTTGATTTACCGATCTATAACCTTGGGTACCCACTGGTGTATACTGCGGCATGATATTCATCGGTTGGTACACCGATGTTTCATTCTGAGTGCTCGTTGGGTAATGGTACTGTTGTACTCCCGCTATCTGGTATCCAGGTTGAACCGCCTGCTGTTGAATTGGACTGGTCCATACAGGATTATAAGTTATCGGCATATAATTTGCCGATAATTGATGGTTACCCTGCGCATGCTGCTCTTGCACCCTGGAACAATCAAATTGGCCTCCTTGGTGCACCGGTGCCCCAACGTAAGGATTTGGCATCATCATGGGGTGGTTTACCATTGCCAAATCTTGTTGCATCGACAAAGACCTTGCCGATGGTTGCCCGTAAGGCACTTTAAGCATCACCATCTGGAGATTCTCTGGTGGCAACTGCATATTTGGCGAAGACGTAGCATAACATGCCACTGGATTTATCGGCTGTGCCGATATCGCTGATTCCATACAGACCTTCCCGGCCGCATTATTACTTTGGATCAGATTAGCGTCGGTAGATGAATCTTGGGGCATGCTGTATCCCCACCAGCTAGCAGGATCTGGTTGACTCTGAATCACCGGTCCTAACATCCCCGATGCAACTGAATTTGTATTCAACTGAACAACGCTCACAGGGCTTGACCTTGGTGGAGTAACTTCACCGGCAGACGGCTTCGCAGGTTGGGTAGAGGCCGCTGGAGCCGCCGATGGAGTCGTGGCAGATGCCGATTCAGGTTGATGATACGTTGGCCCAACATACCTAGGTGGTTGTCCTTCTTTAAAAGATTGCATGACAGCATTGTATACAGTATTGGACAGCACATTGGAATGGCTAATGAGCGCCTGACTTAACACAGAATTAACCATATCTTGCAACTTACCAGGATTGGCATCGAAAGTGACCTGCCGAGGCAACGACGGATCTTGCTTCTGGACTGCCTCACCGCTCCTGTTTAGGCTGAAGGATTTCAGATATAGCTGCTTGTATTCCTCCATAGCCTGCTCCATAGCTTGTTTCTGATCATCCTTCAGATTTGCTTCGGAGACCTCAATGACGTTCCTCGGATCAACGTTAGTAGAACCACCCATGATCGTGATCAAGAGATGTATCTAGGGCCCCACCGGGTGTGCCAAAAGAGGTGTTGACACAAAAAGTGTCGGATCTGCGAACACCTCAAGCTTATACCTGAACTCGATATCCAAAGGTGTGTCAGTTGATTTGACCAGTTAATCAACAAGGACGATAACTAGAACAACGATGAACGAGACGACAGCGATACGCCCGGACATCAAGGCTCAGATTGTTTAAAAAGCGGAACTCGCGAGGTAGACGGAGATCTTGTAGATACAGCCCGTCGAGATCGTAAGAACTCGTAGATATAAACTATAACTAATGCGAAAAACGTAGATGCTGAAAAGTAAGACGAAAATAATAGATTTGTTTGATTGTATTGAATATCTCTCCATATCACCCCTGGGTACATATTTATACTCCGACAAAAGGAGTTGTACATGGACACGACTCACACCTAAACAAAAATTCCTATTTTTAAGGAAATAAAACGACTCGTGCAAGAGTCGGACTCAAACTATAGCAACAATATTAGCATAAAACCGTCAGTTTCCTTATCCATCTTCCTTACGATGAAATTTTCCATCGGCAGATTCCTTTAATCCGCAACTCTCTTTTATTGTCATCGGCAACTTCCTGCTGACGTCAGTCACACCAACCTATATGCATCGGTAACTCTTTATCGGCAATGTTCTCCTGTTTCCATCGGCAATACCCTTCTGATCAGCCAACACCTCTTCTCGCTTCTTCAATCTCTTGTTTTCATCGGTAGTCCGATTGGTGGGATCCTGATGCCGATAAAGAAAAGCAACCATCTTTCTACCGATCGGTATAATTACCTTTCTACCGATCAGTGTATCCGGTTCATATTGACACATACAAAAAACTGTGTCAACAAGTGTAACCTGCACAAGTGGACATACATGGTTACAAGGTGAACTACATATGCACTCCCATTGAGAACTAGGAACACAGGGTACACGACAAAAATACAAAGTAAGCAAAATATACCCTGACTTGTTGCCCATCACGCATTAACCTACAATAGCCCATGGACACCTATCGACTTTGCAATAGACCCTAAACACTGTCTTGCAAGATTTTTCAGTCCCTAACTCAAATTGCCCATGTATAGCATGCTGCCCTGAATTCTTTCATACTAGCATATGCGCTTCCAACATTCATTGGAGGGTCTTCCAAATCATAAAAAACAGATTCCTCACCATGAATTACATCATCAGCTAGTAAATCTGCACCTTGCATATCCATAGGCACTGTTGCAGTAGTGTCATCACCTTCCTTCTCATTTTCAGTTGCTTGCCTTTCTTGTTCAGCTCTCTCATCCTCTGCTGCAAGACCCACAAATGCATACATTTCATCTTCATCCATTAATGGCAGTGCTGCACCTATACGATCTTCTAAAATTGGAAGTATCTCTAAGCTGTCCCAATCAATCACATGTGCAACATTTTCAGGCTCTGCAATTAGATGTGTACTAGCATTTTTAGACACCGCACTACTCAAAACCATCTTTGTAACAACTGAGTTAGCAATCACTTCTCTAGGCTTGTCCTCAACATCCACAAACAAAAATAACTTCTTCTCACTCAGCCTTTCAGAGAAAACAAGATATAGAGAAGCATCATCTGCCAATTTTCTTTCCCCTGTACCGCTCATGTAAAATTCAGAAATCACAGGGCGTTGGCAGCTTCCCCAATTCACTCTAGCAGCCAGGTCCTTTTCTAATTTTTCCATAGTGTAGCAATGATAGTCTACAACCCATTCAAAGCACTTGGGCTGCACCTCAACTGAACTGCCATCATCCAATTTTGTTAGGAACTGTGAGATCTGAACCGACAGCCTAAATGCAGTATCTGGATCGATCCTACCGTGTAAAAAAAAGTACAGGTATCAGTTAGATTTCAACCTAATCGTTCGTACATATGCTTTCTCCCAAATCTGAATCCACACGTAGGTTTTACCCCAAAATCGAAATGAAGAGGAGAGGGATTAGAGAAGGATTGAGAACTAACTTACCCCAGAGGGATCTCAGAGAGATCCATAGTGTCCGCTCAGGCTGTTCACATCAACTTTTTCTGAACCCTAGCGACGGCGCTCGTGAAGAGATGGAGAAGGAGAAGAAGAGTCCAAGTGTACAGGTTCACTTCCTAGATCCATAATAGAGAAGACAAATAAGGGGTAGGAGCAAAGCTGGAAGCTTTTGTGGCCGGAGAATAGGAAACAAGATGAAAAATAAAGAAATGTTAGAATACGGAGATGATCACATGAAATCAAGCAATTCACAGGCTGCGTCCTATATTCTCAAAGGCACGCGAACTGAGTGGCATGCGAACTGAGTCTATATTTAGTGAGGCAAACGAACGGAGTCTCAAAGAATGTAATTTCTCGCCGTTTATGTAGGAAAAAAATCAGGGCACGTTTCCAGCCGTTTCTCCTCAGAAACGAATCCGCAAGAAAACGTCTGGCTCCAGCCTCCAGGTTCCGATTCTGGTGTTTCACAGCACAGGAGAAACGGAACCGATCCGGACGTCCAAAGCACCCGGATCCATCGTCCCACCTCCCGCGCCGTCTCGCCTCTCATCGCCGCGCCGCCTCCCTCCGTCGTTCCAGGCCGCCTGGCTTCTTCTCCGTCGCCGGCTACACGCGCGTGAGGAGGGAGGAGGAGCCGCAGCGCGTGGATTCAGGGGCAGTGGCCTCCATCCCGCGTGAGAAGGAGCCGGTGAGATCTACTTTTTTTTAAAAGCTCCTCCATCTCTCTCTCAGCGCGTTTTGCGGAGATTCGTCGGTGGAGCTGGTTGCTGTGAACCCAACGAGGCCGATCTTCCTCGCAGCGCCGGCGCTCCATCTTCTGTCCACTCAACCCCCCCCCCCCCCCCCCCCCCCCACCCCCCACGCAGGCGACGGCGGCTGGGCAGGCCCAGGCTCGGCGTCGAGCCAGCAGCCGCTGCTCCGCCAAGGCGGTCGCGCCGCTTTGAGAGCGCTTGTGCCCCAAAGCGAAGCGTTGCCTGTCCGCTTAGGGATTCAGCGCGCTGAAGCGTGCACTTAGCGCCGGTTTTTGGAACCCTGCTTCTATGGTAGCATCTCTCTCATGAAGTGAAGAAGTTTGTGCTTGAGTTTGTTCGTTATTTTCATGGGATTAGTATTTACTCTCTTTGTCCAGAAAAGAATGCAACTATGGGTTGCGTCAAAAGTAGTTCAGGTTTGACCATATTTTTAGAGAATACTATTCACATTCATGGCTCCAAATTAATTTATTATGAAACTAGATTTTGTAATCAATCTAATGGTATTTATTTTATATATCATAAATATTGATATCTTTTTATGTATAATTGGTTAAACATACATAAGATACTAAACACCATGATACTATGCTAGAATTGCATTCGTTTCTGGATGGAGGTATTAGTAAGTAAAGCCACTATCTGCATTTATTTTTGCTTCAAGCTCTCTGCTTGTGCAGCTTTCTGCTCAGCGTGCCCTTGTGTCAGATGTGGAGAATGTTTGAAAGTTCCAAACAAGTGGAAAAGGCATTATCATACCAGATGCGATGTACTGCATTTTGTGTGTATATGCTGGACTATGTCTTCTCATTTCCTCTCAGGATGCCCCCTGTGTCGGTTGTTGAAGTTTGTTTAAGCCCTTTTTGGTCTATTTCTGATTTTTTTTAATGTGAATACAAGCGGTTTTGAGAGGGTTGCAATCTAAAAAGTTAAAACCATGTTATTATGCCAAATGTTTTTGCTGCATTTTAGGCATATATGCTGTAGTGTGTTTTCCTACTTTTCTTCCAAAAATAAGTTCCCATCACCATTCATGAACCTTTCTAACATGGTGGATTGGTGCCAGTATTCTGAGCTTGATATACAATTTTTCTGATGCTGCAATAGATATACAATTGTCCAGTGGTGTATCCTAAACCATCCTATGTTTTAGTATGTAATCTGGCAAATGCTGCTGCTGCAACATATATACAGTTGTTCAGTGGTGTATCCTCAACCATCCTATGTTTTAGTATGTAATCTGGCGAATGATGAATTTAGCCCAATTGTGGAAAACACACACAAACATGCCATTGTGTAGACCAGCATTGTTCTAAATTGATGGTGTGGTTGCAATATGCCATACTATCAACTCCATATGAATATATGATGTATAATTTGGCCTTATCTTTTTAGCTAAGAGCGTTTACCTTATGTAGTTATGTTATTCTTTGATTTATCTTTGATCTGATAATTCTCACTTTTTAATCATATAGGAGACTGAAGTGGTGAACACAGAGTCATATTGTTAAGTTAAAGTTAGATCATTGGAACAATGCCGCCCCATAAGATCGAGACTGGGCACCAAGATGTGGTGCATGATATCGCCATGGATTACTATGGCAAGCGCCTAGCTACAGCCTCCTCTGATAACACAATAAAGATCATTGGCGTAAGTGGAAATTCGCACCAGCAGCTTGCAACCTTGAGTGGACACCAGGGCCCAGTATGGCAAGTTGCATGGGCTCATCCCAAGTTTGGTTCCATGCTCGCATCCTGCAGCTATGATGGCCGGGTGATCATATGGAAGGAAGGAAGCAAGCCTGATGAATGGGCGCTGGTACACACCTTTGCTGAACACAAGTCCTCCGTGAATTCCATCGCATGGGCGCCTCATGAGCTGGGTCTATGCTTGGCTTGTGGTTCATCAGATGGGAACATTTCAGTCTTCACTGCTCGTTCTGATGGAGGCTGGGACACCACACGTATTGATCAGGCTCATCCAGTTGGTGTGACCTCAGTTTCTTGGGCTCCAGCAATGGCACCGGGAGCTCTAATCAGTGCAGGATCTTCTGGTCAGTTTGAGTATGTTCAGAAACTTGCTTCTGGTGGCTGCGACAACACGGTGAAGGTGTGGAAGCTCAACAATGGGAGTTGGCGGATGGACTGTTTCCCTGCTCTACAGATGCACAAGGACTGGGTGAGAGATGTTGCATGGGCCCCAAACTTGGGCCTTCCAAAGTCCACCATCGCCAGCGCCTCTCAGGATGGAACAGTCGTTATCTGGACAGCGGCAAAAGAAGGCGAGCAGTGGGAAGGCCGGGTGCTGTATGATTTCAGAACCCCTGTGTGGAGGCTGTCCTGGTCACTGACTGGGAACATACTGGCGGTGTCTGATGGCAACAACAATGTGACCCTGTGGAAGGAAGCTGTGGATGGCGAATGGCAGCAAGTGACGACTGTTGAGCCATAGGTCTCTAGAGTTCTTCCTCACTTATATTACCGTAATAATTATAGTTTTCGTGTAAGGTAAAGCTATGTCCCCCGCATGTGGAATTCTTTGTGGTTCATAGCTGTTGGCGAGGCACAGTGCAGGAGACATGGTTTCAGCCTTTCAGGCTAGGGCAGAAGTGAAAAATTAACTTGTTATATATGTGGATGATTATGTTTTTCGATTCAGTGCCTTTTCCTTCCCATGTTTAATTTGTTATTCACTCGGGTGTTCATATATCAGCTATTTTGTTCAGGATAATGGTTAATTGGATATACTTGATGCTCTCTGCATTGCTGATGTAAGCTTTGCACTTGTCGGCCAAGTTTTCTCCAGTGAAACTGTGGCCAGCCAGGCACAATTTGGTCCACTGGTATCAACGAGGGGCCAAGGCCGAAAAGGCCTGGAACTGGAAGGCTCTCCTGGCACCATTCCAAACGCGTCGACACCGGCTGTGTTTAGAAAAAAATCTTATAGCACTTATCACGTTATACTCTAGCAATTTTGTTTTTATTTGGTAATAATTGTCCAAACATTGATTAATTAGGCTTAAAATGTTCGTCTTGCAAAGTATAACAAAACTGTGCAATTAGTTTTTTATTTCATCTATATTTAGTATTTCATATATGTGCCGGTATTTTGATGTGACGGAGAATAGTGGTATTTTGATGTGACGGAGAATAGGAATTCGATGAGATGGGGATGCGATGAGATGTGATGGAAAGTTGAGGAAACTAAACACAGCCACCCTCTCTTTGCAGGCCGAGATCACTCGCTTTCCTTCTATATCCTGTTAAAGTACTCGTCATCCTCGTCACCCTTCTCTTTCGGAAAAAAAGCATCGCTTGTGTGGTTACCTAGCAGTAGTCACAAAGTTCTGCTGAGCCTCCTAGAACTAGAATCAGGCACCAGAAACTTTTCTTGAAACACCAGAAGAAAGAAAATGTATTACTGAATACAATCCCTATGTCCCTAGTATCTGTCGTTTTCACTTTGAGAAATAATTTTGACTAAATATAGATTAAAAACTAGTAATATTCATGGTCTATAATTAATATAATTAATATCGTTAAAAAGATCTTTAAATCTATTTTTTAATAAATTTATTTAGAGATATAAATGTTACAACCATTTTCTATAAATTAAGTCAAATATGTGGTACTTACGTGATGGCAATTACTTACGGATGTGGTGGTTATTACCATCACAGGGGTCCTTTTCTTATATACTCGTAAAAGGGAGAAAAACAGAGTTTGTGTCCCTCTCCTAAACGGGGTTGGGACGATGGGTCCTAACCCAACGGCGCAGATCGGCTCCAGACATCACTGGATTAATCATAGCCCTACAAAATAACAGACCGGCATTAACTAATCTGACAAGATTTCAGGAGTGCGTTCTGTTCGCCTCTGAAACTACAACACCAACTGCGGCCGCACAAGCGTCAGGCCCGGGAGAGGAGTACGTGCACCAAAAGATTCGCGCTTGGCCACTTTTTTTTTTTTTTGGTACTACAATCCACTCAGCTCCCTTGCGGCCCCGCTTCGTTTGTTGTTTTCTCTTCTTTCTTCCCCGAAAAGGTTAGACGGCGGCTTTGCGAGCTCACTCGTCGCCGGCGGCCGGCGACGGAAGGTGCGGATTTCAGTTATTTATTTGTGTACCCCTGCCTCTGTTCCACAAGCGAGCGCTTTTCGTTCTCGTTGGATTGGTTATTTGTCGTCGCTGCGATTCTTGATTCTGGCGTTGGTTTAATCCGACGGCGCGACTAGGTTTATCTCTTCTTAGTTTCCACCAAGTTCGGCTCCTTTTAGTTTTAGGGCAGTATGATGCTCTTTTACTGGGGTTCTTAAGGACTATGCTTTGGTTCGATTATTTGTTTGGTTGGGTGCTTGGATGCTAGTAGGTCACTACTCTTTTTTTTTGAAGAAGAAGAAGTTCACTATTTAATTTTGGGCTCGATTAGAGAGGGGATCAGATAATCATTACTCGTTTAAGTAATCTGCCTGAGGTTTCACCAACGGTTCGATGATAAAAATCAATCCTTTTCTGCTCAGTCTTAACTCTTAAGTCTCATCAAACTTTGTTTGAGCAGAACTGTCCACTGTAGGTTGTGTTAATGAAAAGTACCACACTTAGCTAAATTCAGCTAGGGATTATAGTACAACTTGTCTGAAAGATCAGATTATGTATAGTAAACTAGCATTTACCACTCAATGCCAGTGAATAGTTCAATGCAAAACAAGCACATCTACAGTTCTTGAGCTTGTCTGAATCAGATGTCTGGATTGCTATCAAGCTTATTCCTAGAACCTGGTAGAAGTTTATACTTACTACAATTAGAACTGTATGCTATACTCTAATAATGTTTGTTGGTACTTAATGTTGAATTTTCAATGTGATCTGAAACAGGACATTTCCACCATTTTATTGACAAAGAAAGAAAAAAGCTAATGGCGAGAAGCATTGATTCAGATTATATTGACTTCTCACATATTGGTGGATTCGACATGGACATCGATTTTAACGGGTTTGAGGAAAATGTGAAAAAGTTCATGGAGGTAGTAGTAGTTCCTTCTCATAACTTTGATGTTTAACATAATTTTTTAGGTTTACACATATTTGGATATTCGAACACAACATAGGATTTTCTTGATAATGCTTTGTTACTAACTTTCCCCATTTATGGACAGCTCCCGATCAAGTATCTTGATTCGGCTCATGATAAGGCTGTTGAATTCATTGAAGATGTTCATGCAATATTTTATGGTCCCTTTACTGATGATGAGGTGCCAAATAAAGATCAATCTAATTGCTATGTTATCACTGAATCTTCACCAACACCTATTGAAAAGGAGCTAGTGGGACCAAACACTGAACCCTCAACTCCTGCATCCTTCATTACCATGGAGAACAGTTCTACTGGCTGTGATACCGATGCTCATCAAACTGAATCATTTTCAACAAAAGGTACATGTTTATCCTTGATGAATCATGTGTACCCAGGAAATAATTCATCTGAAGGAGCTCATATTGAATCAAATGATCTGTGTATTTTACTATTTTTGCTGAGGACATCTCAACAACTAGAATATACTCCCTCTATATAGGAATTCGATGACATTTTGGACAAGCTTTAGGTCAAATATTGGGAATATAAATCATCAATAACTTTTATGTTGTTGAGATTGCAAATGTGAAAATTATATGAATAGATTTGTCTTGAAAAATACTTTCATAAAAACATACATATATCATTATTCCATAAATATTTTCATAAAAACAAGAGGTCAAAGTTGTGTTGGGGAGACCCTGTCGCTGTCCAAAACGTCATCTAATTCCTATATGGAGGGGGTGTGGTACTAATTTTTCTAATAGACACTTTATTTCTCTTTATTATCCACATCTTCTTGCCTAACTAATTATTTTGCTGTACTGTTTTCCCTCTCTTTTTTTCCACTTCAGACAGCTCTGAGGAAGTCATTTTATGGAATCCAGTGACTTCTGTAAAACCACCACGATCACATGGTTCGTGTCATCATGAGATCATTGCAAACTTTTAATATCAATAATACTGTGATTTTTAAAAAATATTTGTAAAATTACACTTGATTCCATAGCCATATGCCCAGATCATTGGCTTCTTACATCCATTATCACCTTCCATCAATATTTTGATCTGTCTTTATATTTGTTTTAATTTTAATGAAAATTTTGTAATTGACCTGACAGAACTTACCACCATACCTCAAGATGATCATGCACCTCATGCTTTGGAAACAGAAGTGACAGAGCAAGTTGGACTCAACTGTTCTGGACATTCAGGTAAATACCTTGTAACCTCATTTTATCCTTATCCATAAGAATGGCAAAGGCACATCATTTTTTTTTTTCAAGTTACTTACTGCGCCTTCATATCCTGGCAGATTCTTTTGTTTGTAGTGGATTAATACCACTAGAAATTTTTTGTGGAAATTATGAAGAGGAAATGGTATTACACAGTGCAAGCGACCATGTTGGAGTAACAGTGCATGGTTTGCATCTTGTCACCTTTTAACTGTGACTGATAGTTCTGTTACCTCTCCCCTTGTATTTAGAATAACTTCAATGCAAAAATACATATAACAACATAAATATTCTGAATCATATACCCTTGAATTAAATTGGCATGAAAGCAATATGTCCTACTTGGTGAAAAGGAATAGATGTGAGTATGCAAAGTTGTATGCTTTAGCAAACCACATGATGGCCCTGCTTGTTATAAAGGTCCATTCTTTTTCCATATTTGTAAGTTTTTATTGTTGATAGAAGTGGCTAAAATGTAAGCATACTGATTATTTTATCTTAAAAAAATAAAAAAATGGCTTAAAAAATATATACATCTTTGACTGGACTTGAGAAAAAAATGAGCGAGTGCTTTATAAGATATACAACTGGCTTATTTAAACATTTGTCCACTTGCCATAAATACACTAATCTGTTTTACATTTATTTTGATGTACATGTCCTGGCAGATTCCACTACCATAACCCAAGATGAATATGTACCTCACACATTGCACACGGAGCAAATGACAGAGCAAGCTGGACTGCATTGGTCTAGACATTCAGGCAAGTTGCTTATAACCCGAGCTTATCTTTATCCATAGAATGACAAAGGCATATGATTCGTTTTTATTTTACTTATTACTGTGTCTTAATATACTGAATTTTCGCAGATATCCTGGTAAACTCTACGGATTTTTTTAATGCACCACTGCTAGAAGATTGTACCACAAATTATGAAAGGGCTGTTTGCTTGCAGCCCTGCCAGGCAACTCTGCGTTGGACACACGCAAACAGGCCCGAAGTGCACATTGTATCATACAGTGCAAACAGCCCTGTGGAATCAACTATACATGGTTTGTAACTATACATGGGACCTGCTGTTTTATTATCTCTCCCATCATATTTAAATACACTTTGAAGCCAAAATGTTTTCAACAGCAAACTATTCTTATTTGTCTCAAGTTCATAGTATTTGATAATGAAGTTTGGCTGGCATAATTGAGCAAAATAGTATTACTAATTTTATATAAGACATACGAAACTTCTTCTATACTTAAGTAAAATGATGATGGTCTTTACTTGGGATTGTGTTTAATAATTTGGTATGAACAGCCCATTTTCTCCACATAATCATACCGACCATTTATGCTAGGAAATATGAGTTTTACAGTTCAATACAATTGCTTAGATAGTATAATGAACCGTAGGGGTAATGCTGATATGCTAGGGATTATAGATTGGAATGGCTTAGATTGATTCTTCATTGTTTGATTCCCTCCAGAGGGTGCCAACCGTGTGCCTTGATACAGGCCTTTGGCCTAACCGACTAACAAGCTATAGTCTTTCATTTCACATTTGAGGTATTACTGCTATCAGAGCGTGCGGTCTGTTAACAGGACTACACACACTTTCCACCAATAATAGTTTGTTAATTAATGTTGTTCACACTACCCCTTTGGAGGCCTACCATGTCTCCCTGACCATTTATGTTAGGAAATACTATGACCGTGACTCCTGCACATAATAGGTTCGCCATAATCAATTCTGATAATTAATTAATTATGTTAGGAAATATGACAGTGACTCCTGCACATAACAGTGACCATTTATGTTTCTATGCTTCATATTGGATCTTCTGCAGGAACTTGCATTTCACCTGACTCGAGCACAAGTGTGTCCAGCTGTGCTGATGATCCAAGTATGTCGACCGATAACATGGTTGATTCTGTGGATGTTGACCTAAGGCATGGTCATAATCACATGACTAATGACAAAACTGAGGTGTACCCAGTCCCTCAACGAGAAAACGCATCATTTAAGGTACTATAATATTTAAAACACTCTGGTGCTGTTAGGGTAGTGGAAAATGAATTATGGTGGCGAATTACATCATAATATCATCCACTTTGCATAAATCTGGTTAGGAAGAATCCTTCTTTTGGTTTAATGTTACTATTTCTTAAGCTAATTTCATAGACACACTTGGAAATTTAAGAAAGTAATATTGTATTATTACTAAACTAATGTCTCAGAAGAGATAACAACTACTCGCTCATTGCAGAAAATGTTTTTGAGGAACCTGTCGAGGAAACTCCGGTGGTCAAAGAAGCAGGCAGATACGAATCAGGCCATGGCATCTGGATCACAGGACGCAGAAAATCTTGGATATCAACTGGTTTATTCATCGGATGATCTAGAGGATGGTTGGGAGGTCTTGTAAACCGCAAACTTGCAGCACATCCATCGGCATAAATGTAAATTCTAGTTGAGGGCTATTTGACGCTGTTTAGATTCTCTTTCAGACCTGAACTGAATGCAGACAAGACAATAAGACAAATATATGTGTCGAGTTTCGACTTTCAGATTTTTCACCAGTTTTCTTCTTGGCAGTGCTCACGGGTAGTAGTGATGGCCAATTTTCCATACTGTGGAAAAGCACACAAAATTTGGTAATTTTCACCGGTAACGGTGAGTACCAATTTGTCATACTGTGTAAAATACATGTAAAATTGAGCCCAACAGCTGCAGGCTCTGTGGGTTTGGTTTCCTACTTTATGCCCTCGGCTAGGTTCCACGCTTGCAAAATGCCGAGGCGGCCACGCTCTGGTGAGACATGGAAATCGGTCGTGCAGACACACTAAATCATTTTTTGGATGAGCGAGCCTGTATCTGTATGCATCTACGAGAACAACGAGTAGCTCAGGCATGCGTTGAGCCTGGCCAGTGCGGGCCTCTAAGCGGCATACGAGGCAGATTGTGCCCATCTCCGAACCAAAACGCGCCCAAAGTCCCAACAGAAAAAAGTGGCACCAGATTCTAATGAGCTTATGTGCATGTGACTTGACGTGACCACTTGATGTGACCTGACCTGACCATATAATAGGAGTACTCCCTCCGTTCCTATTTAATTGCACCTCTAGCACTAGGTGGGAATACCAAGGACACATAAAATTATGATAATACCTGGGTGGATTTTGCTTGACGCACAATCTGGTTGGTCCTCTAAGAGCAAGCAGTCCATACAACAGTTTGACATTTATATTTGGCATATCTAATTTTGCCAAAAAAAACTAAAAAACTGGTGGCCAATAGTTTAATATTTGGGCTTGGTATTTTTGTCAAAGTTGCAAATAAAAACCCACACTTGGTAATTTGGAGACCTTGAAAAGGGGGAGGCAATTTTTTCTTCTTTTTTTTTCACGCCTTAACACAAGGCAGCGCCTTTTTTTTGTTCTTTTTTTCACGGAGGAAGGCGGCGACTTTTTTTTCCTTCCTTTTTTTTCCTGTTTTTGCCAAGTTATTATGGAGAAATGTTGGAGATTACATATTTTTTTCTTTAACATATCTATTTCAGAGTTGGCAAATTCCATGTTTTACCAAACCAAAATTACCAAACTGTTGGAGTTGCTCTAAGGTTCTTTACAGCTTTCTTCCGGCCCACCCATACAATAATGCACTCTACTTCATTAATAGATAATCCACATGTCTATCTCACAGAGTTTTTTGGTTCTTGTGCTCAAGCTAGCTATAAGTTTACAACCCACCTCTCATCTCTCTCATCCCCTCTCTCCTCCACCTCAGCATCCAGTCTTTTTACAGTCCACCATAATACTACCTCAGCATCAAATTTTTTTGTAACCCATCATAATACTTGCTCTAAGGTCAGTCTCTATACAATGGTTTCATCTCCCGATTTTTAAAAACATGAAACTTACGTGAAACGGATCTCTCTGTCCCTTCACGGATCTCTCTCAGTCCGTTGTTTCATGGTAGGATTTCACTTATTATTTTATCGATATCTCTCTCCATCTTTTCTATTTCCCCACCCGAGCGTGCGGCGACCGGCGGAGGCCGCGTGCTCACGACGCTGCCCCTGCGTGGCCTCCGACGCACCATCGGACGGCGGAGCTCGCGCTTCTGCAGACGGCGGACGGTGGAGCTCACGCTCCTGCAGACGCGAACGGCGGTCGACGGATCTCGCGCTCCTGCGGACGCCGGAGCTCGCGCTCCTGCAGACGGCGGACGGCGGACGGCGGACGGCGGAGCTTGCTCCTCTGCGCGCGCGTGGCCGGCGGCGCCCCTTGTGCGTGTGTGTTCGGCGGCGCCCCGAAGGCTCGGGCCACGGCGGACAGTGGAGCTTGCTCCTCTGCGTGCGCGCGGCCGGCGGCGCGCCTTGTGCGTGTGTGGCCGGCGGAGGTCGCCCCAGCCCGGCGGATCCGTGCCCGTGGCCGGCGGCGCTCTCGCCCGCGTCCGGCGGAGGTGCGCCCATGGCCGGTTGCGCTCTCGCCCGTGGCTGGTGGCGCTCTCGCCGCGGCCTGAGCACTCTCGCTGCCAGATGAAACGCGTTCCCCTTGTTAGTGCTAGTTTCGATCCGGTTTCATGGTGTTGGAAACGGTGTCCGCCTAGTGTCGTGGAGATAAACTTTTTTCAATTCTCTCTCCTCCAGTTTCATATAAACAATAATTTTTTTTATTAACATATCATTCTATTTAATGTGCATGACCGTCCTATAAAATCTCAATGAGACTAGTAAACACAAGTAATGCTTAAAAAACAATGAAAATTAAGTTGTCAGTGAGATAAACACTTAACATGACATATGCATGTATTAGACTTAAATGAACATATCAGACTTGCCACTCAAGGAAATTGCTTATCTCAGCTTCCATGACAGTATTCATAATGTCCCTTTTGATTTATCTAAAGGTTTAAAAGGTACTATAAGCTGTGTAACATGCACGTATTATATCAAATGCACTGCACAATGCTTTTTGGATAGCAACGTGCAGTGCAATAGCGCCATTTGAGTCTGACCAGAGCACACACGGAACTACGGAAGCACTGCACAATGCGTATTTACCATTTTGCCATTCTGTGGAAAGTACATAAAATTCAGATATGTGCTAATTCACGACTCATTTTGGTTATAAAAAAAATCTACAATCATTTTCAGATATTATTTAAATTGCAGCTAATAGACTCTGTCATGCATAATTTTTGCATTTCTTTGTTTCCCTGACTCATCAACAAAAATCGCTGAATCTATGTAATAATGTAAACGATGTGTACGGTAACGCAGAAGCGGAAAGTCTCTTCCATTATCTAAAAAAAAATTAAACTGCAGCTTAAATTCAAATAGAATCACACTCCACAACGCATCTCAAAGAAAGCATCTACTTATACTAGTATCTTCACATGCATACCTATGATGTAACCTATACTTGATTTGACCACTGACCTTGATCTGACCTCATCCTCCTCATGTGACGGTCTGACACAACTATGGTTACACATTTGCACCTGACATCCATAGAATAATTGACCTCCAACAAACATAATTGACAACACTAACCACAAATTGGTCTAGCAGCACTCAAGTACTAGACAATACCGGTCGTAAACATTGCAAACCAAAATTGCTTAAGCAGTAGTCCTCGCTTCACTCTGTCGATCCTCAGAGTTTAGAAAAACACTAGTAACACGGTAGACACTAGTGTTACAGCTTCATTGGTCTTCTAGTATTAGGTACTAGGCACTAGGCACTAGTACTCGTAGTCGTAGAGTTATAGTGCATGACTGGGAGCTTGGGTCTAGGACTGTGATCCTCATGTATGCACACAACTCCATGTGACTCCATGACCCCTGACGCACGCACACAAACCCATGACCATCACTGCATGCATGCTCTCCTTCCCAAAGAATGGTTTTTGAGACCACAAATTATAAGTAGGTGTCTGTTGCGCACATGCGCATACAGTACCTAAGAGCTAAAAATTCATTTCGTCAATTGCTCACTAGAGTACCTCTCTGGCTTTCCCCGGCTTCGGCTAACTCAATTGATCACTCGCCCTCCCCACCGCACGCGTCGCCCAAGAGATGGAGAGTCATCTCCACTCCACCTCCACTACTACTCTGCCTCGTCGCCGCGTCCACTGGTTTCTGCGCCGAGCTTGAGGGCAGCGACACCGAGCTCGACCACCCGGCCAACTTCCGCGTCGAGCTCAACCACCCGTACGTCGGCAGATCTCTATGCGTACATGAAATGTGGCGCCGCTCCGCCCGTGCGAGCAACGCTCGGGTGGCGAGGCTCTATGCTCGTCATGCGGGCAGCATCTCTGTGTCGGTGCCGCTCGCTCATATCAACGACGAAGCGTACACGGTTACGCTCGGCATCGGCATGCCTCCACAGCCGCACATGCTAATCCTCAACACCAGTATCGATCTCACATCCTCGACACTAGTAGCGATCTCACACAACACCACGAAGCAGCAAGAGCCTCTCTTCGACCCTTCAAATCATCCTCTTTCGCTTTCGTCCCTTGCAACAACAATCTATGCACCGACAACTACCAAGCCTCTCTGACCTTCGACTTTGGTTGCGGTGCTCACAGACGGCAACCTTGGTGCTTCCGACATCCTGGGGATGAGTCCAGCGGTTCTATCAATGGTGTCGTAGCTGGTCATTCCTAAGTTCTCTTATTGTCTCACACCTTACGTCGACAGCAAGAGCAGTCCCCTCTTCTTCGGTGCACGGGATGACCTATAGAGACGACGGGGCCTATCCAATATATTTCTATGTTGAAAAACCCAACATCTCTATTTCTAGGAGCCTAGGCTTTGGCTGATGTGCTGGTAGTGCTCCGATAGGGGCATGTCCTTCACCAGTGCTCCCGATAGGGGCATGTCCTTCATCGATAACTTTCAACAACATAATTTTTGTCCACAACATCAAGTTCTTATTTACACCCATGAATAATTAAGTTCTTATTTACACCCATGAATTATGATTGACATCTAGACACAAAAGAGGTCCCAGGAATGATTATTGTACTAATCAAGAACTTAGTTTAGTTATCTTGTTGTGCTAGGGCGCTCTCTCCATTGTGTGTATGTTTGTTTTGAAGTATTTCTCTTCCTTTTATGCATTTGTCCCTTTTGTTTGAATCAATATGCTTCTTCTACTACTTAGCTAACAACATATCCGAATTGTAGTAGTGTAATGACTAGCAATCACAAGTTAATCAATGTTGTTTAGTGGAATGTTGGCGACTTTTTGAGGAAGCGGTTCATGAACATGTTAAGGGAAGGAAAGTGAGAAGAGACGTTTCGAGTTTATTGATAGAAGTAAGAAGAGAGAGTCCCCTTGCCCTTATGCTCTTTTTATATATGGGCAAGCGGATTTTTACAAGCGCCCCCTTGGTGAGAGTGAAAATAACAAGCCACTACACTAGCCCCTTACTAGCCTCGTCTTGGGGGAGTTATGCCCCCAACGGTAGCCCCTCAACTACTAGGTTATGCCCGATACTAATAACCTAGTTGATGCTCTCATACAAGAAGAGACATAGTACAACTAAAAAAATGGTTGCGAGGACTACCTTTGCGCACCTCATTAAAAACTTCATCCCAAAAACCCTATGCGAAAAAGGGCATGGAGAAAAAGCACGTGCAAGTTGAGAGGAGAGAGGAGCAGCCGTCGGGCGATGGTTTTTTTTCACGATCGTACTCTAAGTCACGTATTTCATTAAGCAGAACCATAATGCAAGAGGAGAATACATCCGTGCAAAGCTGCCAACAAGGCAGTGAAGCCATAGTGGGAAAGCATCCACCAATAGAATATGAAGCATCGATAAGTAGGATGACAAAGCATCTGCCAAAAGGCAACATGGTGCGGCAAAGTATCCAGCCAAACAAGATGAATCAGTAATAGGGTGGCAAAGTATCTTCCTAAGAGTGGGGAGAGGGCAAGAAAAATGTGATAGGGTTTAGGTGGAGAAATACTGCTCAATGGACGTCATTTATATGTTGCTTCCTCGTCAACTTGCTCATCCAATGGTTGGGGTCAGAGCCAAGGCCATCCAACGGTTGGGAGGGTTCGGTGAGCAAACTACCTGGCCTAATACCATATGTTGTTCCTAGGCCGACACAATGGGTTAGGATGTCAGCTAGACACTACCTGATGTATCAAATTGAGACAACATGAGCACCAAGGTCATAGGGTTGTCATAGGGCCGAGCGATCACGCTAGTGTCGTGCCTTTTATGGCTAGGCCTCGTGCCACCCCGCCAATATGGCAAGCTTAGGTATATCACTACATTGGCGAGGTGGAACGAGGCCCAGCCATACATACGCCAACAACTCCCTTTGTGAGCACTACATGTTCCGCCACTCTGCCATTGCAGTCAATGCCTAGGTTGCGATGTTCAATGCTTAACTAGTGGTCAACATCTCCACATACCTTGCCTCGATCAACGATGATGGGTGCACTATTACCATTGGCATAGGCATGCCACCACAACCGCTAATAATATTATTTTCGTCCTTAGTGGTGATGCACTAGGAGCATGTGCTGCTAGTAACTTTTCAGTGAGGCAATGCACATGCGGGCATATGTCCTTAAGGGCAATTTTTGTGTCTGTACACACTCATCGTCAACACTAACAACCTTACTTTGCAAACTATTCAATAACATGACAAGGTAGCGAGAGTCGCTCTTTAACCCACCTTAGTCCTCGTCATTCAAAGGTATCTCATGTAGCATTAGGCTTTGCAATGAGTGCAATCACAATATCAAGTGTTGCTCCATTGCCATTGATATTTTGACATGAGGGCAGTCGACGACTTTGCCTATGATACATTTACTTTTGATGTGTGCCCACAACTAGGAGGATGACCACATCTCCCTATGATTGGCTATGATGGGCTAATCCAGAGGAGAATCTACATGTAATTATCGGGGTTAGTTGATGTCGGTAACTTGCGAAAAAATCACTAAAAGTTCTTTAATCCACCTGCAAATTACTCTTTTAAATACAAAATCAACATATTTCTGACCCCGTCGTTTATTCCTCGACCCTAGTGACATGGTATCCTAGATTCACCCCTGGGCTCATCGATGGGACTACCTTGGTGCCTCCGGCATGGGGCTAAACACAATATCAAGATTCTCCTACTCCCAAGTCTTTCATTAATTGCAAGAACAGTCCCCCTCTTGGGTGCAGCGATGTTGGCTTCCACAACGAGCTTAAGCACCCATACACTGCAACATTGGCTTCTGCACTAAGCTTAAGCACTCGTACGTTGGTAGCAATGTCGACTTCCACGTTGAGCTCAAGCACTTGTACACTGGTAGCTCACTACCTGTGCACGACATGTGGCGTAGCTCCGCCTGTGCAAACAAGGCTCGAGTGGCAAGGCTCGATGCTCGTCTCACGGCTCACGGGCAACATGTATATGCCCTCACTCATATATATTAGCAACAAGGCGTACACTATTACAATCGACATTAGCACGCCATAGCCGCACACCCTCATTGTCACACAAGCAATGATCTCACTTGGACGCAATGCAATCTCCTCTGCGACACGATGAGGCAACGAGAGCCTCTCTTTGACCCTGCCAAGTTGTCGTCTTTTGCCCTCGTCCCTGCAACAATGTGATGTGCATAGAGTATAACCATAACACCAAAAACTATTCCAACAAGACGTGTCGGTACGACTACGGGCAAAGCAGGATCAGCAGGTCTCTCAGCAGTCAGCATTCACTTTTGGTGACCAAAACCAACAAATCTGCTTGAGCTTCAACTTTAACTTCAGCGCGCTCACCGATGGCAACATCCTTGGAGCCTCCAACATTATGGACCGAGTCTACAATTTTGTCCATGGTGTCGAAGTTGGCAATACCAAAATCCTCTTATTGTCTTACACTTGACACGAACTGCAAGAGCATCCCCTCTTCTTCGGTGCAATGGTGGATCTTTAGAGGTACAAGACCAAGGGACCGGCCCAAAGCATGCACATCTTGAGGCATCCAGTAATAGGGATGACATACTCTTTTACTGCATCTTACTATAGTTATCTTATCCCTCGAGACAATGAGGCTAGTCATGTTCATGTCTACTTTTGAGGTGAGAGATGGAGTATGCGACACCGTCGTGGACTACGGTACGTACAATCCTATTTGCCAAAGGAGGAACTACAATCCACGACGGTACCGCATACTTGTGCTTTGCACTTAGCAGTGATGCCAAAGGAGGAACTACAATCCACGACGGTGCCGCATACCTGTGCTTTGCGCTTAGCAGTGATGCATATGGGGCATGTGCCCTTAGCAAAGTTTTTTCGTGGTGTGCACATGGGGCATATGGCAAATTTTCTGCGTCTGTACACTCATTGTTGACACTGATGATATCACTTGGACACAATGCAACCTATTCAACAACAGGGAGAAGCAGCAAGAGCTGCTTTGACCCAACCTCGTCCGCGTTATTTATTTTCCTTTATCTCTTGTAGTAGCTCACAAGGAACTCGTAGCTCATTATTGAATTTATAAGTCCAATTGTTTGTAAAACTGAATAAGAATTTTAAGTTCAATTCCTAGTATAACTAAAACTACCTACATGTTTAGAATATTTGTATTTTATTTTATGGGAATAAGAGGAAGAAAGTTACCTTTCCACTTTCTCCAAATCTTCCCCACACACACACACACACAAAAATATTTTCTCAGGTAACCTAGTGTCTCAAATGTCTTTCATTCTTTAATCAACCACCACTCCAAATGTCATCAATATATATTATTATCTATTACCTTGCCTAATAATAAATTGGCAAAATTTCTAATTTTTTTTTGGTCCATCTATTTTTTGATATGTGTTCATTTAATTATCGAAAAATAAAGAGTTTCTTTCGTCATAACTTATATATATATAATCCGTACATATAAGTTTGAATAGGTCTTAACGATTATGATATAAAGTCTAATTCTAAATCATATTAGATATATTAGGTCATGTATGACATCTGGACTAAAAAACAACTGACGGCCAACCAAAACTATTTTCTTCTCTATTTTTGAACCGATCCGAGTGCGTCGGTCTACAAACAGAAGGTCCAGGCTCAGGTGGCACTTTGCCGTTTATATTGATATAATATTAAAAAAAAACATGTACAAGTCAAGGAAAAAAGCACGTATCAGCTTTATAGACGGAAGCACGAACCAGGCTAGGTGCCAGCTCTCCGTTTATTAAATCCAATAAAACACGTACAAGGTCAAGCAGAAAGGACCTATGAAATCACCAGATTAATTCCAAAAGTATCAACGCGGATCGAGACGGAAGCTAAGAAAGAGCGTCTAGATGTACGTCGGTCGGTGAAGAAGCCGCTGACGCCATGGCGACGATCGGTGAAGACTGAAGAAGAATCGCTGGACAGCGTGGCGACACTGTCAAGGTCCAGCGCCACCCATTCCCTCGGACCTCGGTTCGTTCGTCTTGTTTTTTATTTCTAATACTAATCCATCAATTCGTGCTATGGCACGGGCTAAAACCTCATAAGACATAAAAATTAATTAGTTACTCTTTAATATTTCTAACTAAAAAAATCTTTTTATTTAATTATATATTTTTCCTTTTTTTAATTTCTAACATAATAGACACGATACACATACTCTATAATCTCTGTCTAGTCATGATAATCATATCAATCACTTATCTATACATTTTTAAACCATTTGTTCGTATAATATATTAATATTAACAAAATGAGGGCAATGTTATATATGTGTGTGTTCATTTTATAACCATTTAAATATATTTAGATTTAGATTTTAGAGATTTTTATTTAATTTTTATAAGGTCTAAGGTGAATAATTTACTTTATAGTATCTTTTGTAACAACATATATGGGTAAATTGAATCAAGACATAGGGGTGACATTGCATTATATTTTGAGATGTGGGTAATATAAAAAATATTAAAAATTATTTTAAATTATATTTCACATTGCTCAAGGTCTATATATTAGGTAGAACTTTAGAGGGTTTATTTTGAATTATCCTTCATAAGGGGAAAATGGTTAATTGAGATGTAGATTTGGGTGTTATTTTGAATTATGTTTCAAATAATGACGTGTTTAGTTTATAAGCAAATCTGAGAGTTATTTTGATATATGCTTCAATAAATGTTGATGAAAACTGCAAGACTAATGTAGATGGATTCCTTTGTTCGATGTGGCTCACAAAAAAATGTCTCGTTGGCGAGAGAGTAGTACCTTTTTTTACCGCAGGTTGGGCACATGTGTATCTTATTTATTGAGGTTGGTTGTTAAATACGATGTTTTACAATAGATTATTAACCACTTTTTTTAATTTTATTAAGAGGCCATTTGGATGCCTTCATTTAAAGAAATTTAAATCTACTTTAATAACTTAAGCTATTTGACTTGAAATTTGATATTTCATCACTTTGTAAAGTTCACATATAAGCTTATCTTAAATTCAAATGGTGAAAGATGAAAAATTGATTCTATAGACTATCATTCTATGTTTCTACTTTGTAACTTATAATTAACAAATTCTTCAAACTCGTCCTCCTATAATAGAAATACAATAAATAAGTATTTCTATAATGCAATGAACAATGTTATGCAAATATAGTCATATACAACCATATCAGCTTAATTAATATGTCTCTAAATTATAATTATTAAAATGAATTTAATTCTAAGGATTCAAACATGTGGATTTTATTTATGATACACTAACCTATCAAATATGAATATCAATGGCCGACCATGATTTAGTGGGGCCAAAGTTTGATTTATTTTGTCGGCAGTTAGATTTTACGCTAATTAAAAGTTGTTTTTTTCCGTAAAAATGGATCAAGTGCACACGGCCGATCGGGATCTCCACGTGGCTGTAGTTTGTTTTTATGGGATATTATATTTTATATCTATCTATTTATTTATAACAACAAAAGTGATTATTTTTTTCTAAAAATAGTTCAATGTGAATAGCAACGGCCGATTTTCATGCGACCGTTTGTTCTGTGGGATATTAAATTATATATCTCTATAATAAAAAAGGTGATTATTTTTTTCTAAAAAAAAAGATCAACGTGAACACGGTCGATCAAGATCTTCACGTGGCCGTTGGCCGTAGTTTGTTTTCGTGGGATATTCTATTTTATA
This sequence comes from Microstegium vimineum, assembly GCA_022036555.1. Taxonomy (NCBI): domain Eukaryota; kingdom Viridiplantae; phylum Streptophyta; class Magnoliopsida; order Poales; family Poaceae; genus Microstegium; species Microstegium vimineum. The sequence goes on along the minus strand of CM039134.1, from coordinate 1,541,181 downwards.
TCTATCTATTTATCTATATAACGGAAAATCATTTTTTTCTAAAAAATTAGTTCAAGTTTGTTACATGGGATAATAGATCTAGTATTTATTTATCTATATGACAATGGAGGTGGGTATTTGAAAAAGAAAATAGATCTAGTGATTAGAGCATCTCCAACAATTTATTATTTCTCACTTGTCAAATCTTGTGTTTTAGCAAGTTGTTATAATAATTTACCAAGTTGGAAAGAGATCATCTCCAACAATTTGCTATTTCTCACTTGCCAAACCAAAAAAAAAGATTAAAAAGGAAGGAAACTTGCATGTGGAGGAAACTTGCATGCGGAAAACTGAGAGGAGGACTCGCGGGCGAGAGGATGGCAAACCGATGCGTGCTCACAAAAATGGCAAACCGATGCAATCTTTTGGCAAGCGTGTAGAACTGGCAAGTCCAATTGGTAAACTGTTGGAGAGTGTTTTTTGATTGATTTGCCAAATTTTAAAGGATGACAAGTGATTTAACAAACTGTTGGAGATGCTCTAGAGTTAGCTATGGTCTTCTGAGATGTTTCTGATTGACGTGAGAATTTCTAGCATTTATCTTTTTTCCTAGCGCGTCTGGTGAGAATTAACGTGGAACCTCCGTTGGGGCCTCCAATTAGTAATAGTAAGATAAGATGATGGACTATCCCTTTCTTATGCTTTTTTTCTCATATAAACTTAAAAAATTACAATATTGAATCATTGCCCTGCAATAAAAGAAATGGCCAATCTATAATAGCATTTATTTTGAAAATTGTAATAGGTCATATCACCATCGGCGGCCCACCGTGGGCTCTAGCCAGCGGGCGCTGGATTTTGGCGGCTTCCCAGTTCTGCTGGGAGCCTGGGACCGTGTGGCCGATCGATGTTGAAACCATGATCCATCAGTCTCGTGCAGAACAGAGCAGCAGCGCACTGCGCATGCATATTCAGGCAATTCGCCAGGTGAGGCAGGCAGAACGGAACAGAGAGAGCTAGCTAGCGGTGCCGCAACGCCCCAATTTTTTACAATTTAGTCTTTTTTTTTAACTATTTTCACGTTGTAACTATGGAGAAACTATTCTCGGTTTTGGACCCTAAGGTCGACGCCATGCCCCACGGCGCCGAGGTAACACATGTCGACGCCATGCCTTGCGGCGCCGAGCATTTTAACCACGGGCTGAGTTGGCGCTGACGTGGAAGGCACCTCAGCGCCGTGATCTACGGCGCCGAGCTCGACGCCACAGGCCACAACGCCGAGCTATTAGTTTTTATATCTAGGCTTTGTAAATAGAACAAGTACTATTTATTTCTAATATTATTCAAAACCACGTGTGTAGTTTAGTTGGTCTAAGCGTTGGATGTGAAGGTGTAGGTCTTATGTTTGAAACAATTGACATGCACAATTTTTTTATAATTTGTTTTCTATTTTATTTTGAAATAAAAAATATTTAATTTATTTTTATATGGTTTTGAAACATTCAGTTTTTATAATTTATTTTTTATTTGATTTTTGAAACATTGCGGTTGGTTGTTCAATCGGGTAAAAAAATATTATATAAAAAAAATTGCTTGAAACATAGCAAAATTTGGGTTTGAACACAAAGACCTTAGCTCAATGTCTTGCTCCTTGACCATCTAAGTTACAATAGAGAATTTGTTTAATACTAGAAACAATATTACTTGTTGTATTTCTAAGGACCAGATACGTAGCATAATAACTCAGCGTCGTGACACGTGGCGTCAAGGTCGGCGTCGTGATCTATGGCGCCGAGGTCGGCGTCATGATCTACGGCGCCGAGCCTCCTGCCACATCAGCTCTAGCGCAACATCGGGTCCAGTTGCTCGGCGCCGTGAGGTATGGCGTCAACATACGTTACCTCGGCACCGTGAGGCATGGCGCCGACCCTCAAGTCTAAAACCGAGATTAGTTCTGTCAGAGTCTAAACACGATTTTTTTAAAAAAAAAAAAGACTAAATCCTAAAAATTTGGGCCGCAACACGTCATGGGGGTTGCATCGCACTACCCGAAGAGGCGCAGTCAACTCCGAGTCACGGTCACGGGATGCATACCTCTCGTGACTGATTCTGCAGTTTCAGCATGGGCAGGGGCAGAGCCAGGATTTGACTAGAGGGGAGCTATTTTACTAGAAAAATTAAGTCATGTACGATAAAACGTACGTCATGTTCATACATATATATATTGACTTAGCAAGTGTATATAGCTAATAAGTAAATTAATATTTAGTTTGTGATATACGATAGTGATAATCTAGAGCTATGAAAAACACTAAAATATGTTTTTTTTAAAAAAGATTATTTATATCCCCCTCCAACAAATCTAATTTATAGATAAAAATCACTATAATATTAGGAATAAATGAGGAGAAAGACAAGAGAAAGATGATCCTGAAGAATATAGAAACATGGAAGATTAATAGAGAGGTAGAAATAAAAAAGCACTAATTAACAATAGTAACTACTACTCCATCCCAAATTATAAGTCGTTTGACTTTTTAGGCTTCAAATTTGACCATTCGTTTTATTCAAAAATTTGTGTCAAATATCAAATCTTTTGTTGTGGCTTGCTTTATTAATAAAAGTTCTTCAAAATAACTTAAATTTGAGTATTTTTATGTAAAATTTTTGAATAAGACGAGTGGTCAAACTTTAGGTCAAAAAAGTCAAACGATTTATAATTTGGGATGGATTGAGTAGTTAATTGGGTGTACATTCTATAGATCAACTAGAACGTTATGTGGACAAAAATTATATTAATAACAACAATTACAATCTAGAAAGAAAATATCATAAATATTGTCATAAAGAATTAATACAAGATGGAAGAATAAACAAATAATATATAGGGAATTTATGCCGTAGGACATCAAAAAACAACAAATTAGCTGTAACACACCGCCAACACTTGATTATGTCAAGTACCATTACAAATTCGTGAATTTTTGCATTAAAATAATATTTTTAAGCAATCGGGAGAGAAAACACAGTTTGGAAACGTTTTTGCCCCTGGCGGCTCATTCAAGCTGCTGGACATGGGTCTGGCGCATGGCGCCGCGTGGTCGCCGTCGCCGTGCCACTTGCTGATCGCCGGCACGGGCTCCAGGTCGACGAACAGCCGCAAGTCGCCGGCTCGCCGCCGTTCCTCGCCACCGCAGCGCCGTTCTCGGCCACGACGGGAAGCGATTCCTGCACGCGCAGCACAACAGTGTGGTCAGGTCAGTGGTGAACGCTGAACAGAAGTAGAGAACACCCAGGTGAGCCAAGAACCGACGACGGCGGCGCACCTCGGCGTGGACGTGGCTCTGTTTCGTATCTTGCAGCTGCATGCTCTTGTGCCCCTCGACAGCCGCTTCGCCGCCTTGGCTCCGGAGGTTGCTCCTCCTGGCAATAGGCCGCCGGGTGCAGTGCACTGCTCCGAGGAGGAAACGAGCGAGCAGGTGGGCAATGGCCGCGTACCTTCTAGATTCTTCCTGGAACTTCGCGTCCATCTCCTTGTTGGGCGTGTACTTGGGCAGGCTCGCCGGCTCGCACGCGTATGGCGCCGTCGTGAAGTACTAATGGTGATGGAGCAGAGAAACAATGGATCAGACAGACGGCGAAGGTGGTGCACAAAATAAAGTTCTTGGTACCTCGGCGTCGTGAGCAGCGGCGGCGGTGCCGCGGGCGGCGGGGTCGAGGGAGAGGAGCGTGGCGAGGAGGCGGAACGTGTGGTCAGGCATGGACGCGGCGAAGGTGTCCCGGAGGCGGCGCGGGTAGGTGTTGTTGCGGGCGGACGACGACGGCGTGGGAGAGCCCGGAGCTGCGCCAGAAGTCGTCAGGCGGCGAGCCGCAGAGTTTGAAGATCTTGTGGATCTGCTCCACCTCGGTGCGTACCTGCAGGACGGGGCGGCGCGCGTGCATCTCCGCGAAGACGCAGCCGGCGCTCCAGAGGTCGACGGAGGGCTCGTACGCCGTGGCGCCCAGGAGCAGCTCTGGTGGTCGGTACCAGAGCGTGACCATCCGGCTGTTCAGCGGCGCCGCCGACGCCGACGGCACGAAGAGGTTCGCCAGCCCAAAGTCTGCCACCTTCAGCTCGCCGCCGTTGCTCACCATCAGGCTGCCACAAAATCATACGACTCAGGGAGGCAGGGGCAAAAAGGTCTCCTAACTGCGTATTCTCTGTCCCGATTGCTTACAAAGATTATTTTAATGGAGACGGTGTCCTCTGGCAAAAATTTGTGAATTTGTAATGGTACTCAGCATAAGAAGGGTTGGCAGTGTGTTGCAGCCAATTTATTGTTTTCGTGATGTCCCACAACAAAAATTCCCCTAATATATATTACTTAGGGGATGTTTGGATCCTTTGGCAAATGGCAAACGACAAATAAATTTGACAAATCTTTTGTCACTTGAGGATGTTTGGATCCCTTAACAAATGGCAAATGGAAAATAACAAATGACACATACAAAGACAATTGTACCTCTAATAATTACACTCATTCACATGTCATGCATAAGAGGGAGGGGTATAAGTGGAAGGATTTTCTATTTGCCTAAATGGCAAATGGCAAATGACAAATTTTTACTCTTTTGTCATTTTTTGCCTTGCATGTTTGGATTCATTTGCCAAAAAGTAACAATTTTTTTACTCTTTTGCTAATTTGTCAAGGGGATCCAAACACCCCTTAGTAATTATCATTAGGTGTTAGCTAATTATCCAAACACCATTATCAGAAGCTCGTCGCTCTTTCTCTCAACTTGTAATGGCGACTTAGAGTTATTGGGAATGGTACCATGGACAGATCTCTTCCTGGCATCCAATAGCTCATGAGGACGACCTGCATAATTTAATTATATTTCCAAGCTCATCATTTCATTCATCAATAACTATATATAATATACTCAATCACTGTGATCAGTAACTATATATATATTAAAAATATCCAAATGAAATGGTTGATAACTACCACCCCTCTATGGTAGCTACCCACCATGGTCCACATATACCCAAATCAGACAAAAGTCACACTCACTCTTGGTTGCACATACTTTTCTTACTACTACGAGATCGATTCTACTGCGTAAGCTCCCTGTACACCCTTGTCAGTGGACATTGCACAAAACAAACATCATTGTCCTTTGAACCCCATACCCCAGGTCATTGTACTTTTTACTGCTCATTATTTTCACGCGTCCATTTAAACAATTGCATGCTATTTTTTTTTGTGAACCCCTTCTTTAATACGGTAATATATGGATGAGGCATTCGTATACAATGTGTGTTTCATTTACCCAGTGGCTTAGATGTGGAAGTACCAAATGGTTGTTTTATAAAAGTGGACTTGTCAAGAGGTACCGAATAGGAGAGCATCTATTAGTAAAGCCCAGCTTTGCTCATTCGATAGGGACCTTATGTTTGGATGGGGACCATGTCAGGAAGTACCAAATGGTTGTTTTATAAAAGTGGACTTGTCAGAAGGTATCAAATAGGAGAGCATCTATTAGTGAAGCTGAGCTTTGCTCATTCAAATTATGTTCGGATTCGGACACCAGACACTAGCAAATGATGGCTGCTTTTATGCGTCTACTGCTTGGCGTTTGGATTTTGATTTCTCAAATCTCTTCTCGCAAAGTAGAGACTATCTACTGCTTCTCCATTCTAATTTTTTCCAGGGTTCATAAATAATTATTCATGCAAACCAAACAAAAAAATCCATAAGATTTGGTGTGCACATCAAAATACAATAGGAAGTCTCTTCCAGGTGAAATGAATCACTTTCAAACAGGCCGAAAGTTTGATTACCAAGTAGTACGATTTTTTATATTATTTTTGTCACAATCAAAACGACATAACTTTTGCATATTAGTATACAAGACAAAAACATCTTTATAATAGACAAACATTTCAACTAAAACATGAAAACAATTCACCGTTAGAACTCGGCGTTGCCTAGGAAACTCGGTCCTATATGTCGACTGGGTCTTAACAATCCACAAAAGGGGTTGTGCAAACTCAACCTTTTAGACTGCTCGGTTTACAAAACCATATAAAACCTGCTACCTTTTTTTTATATCCAGCCGCAGGCAACCGACCCCACCACTACGCAGACAAGTACTCCTACATCACCCACGTTAGCTACGACAGTCCTGAACAGTACAAAGCACGGAACGTATTCTGCACAAAGGATTGTAACAATGCTGTGCATTCACAAATAAGGACGTAATAGCAGCATTCACAAACAAGGACGCAGAAGCATTCAGGTTCCTTTGTATCTGTCAAAATAGCTGAAAAGCATTCAGGGTAGTCGTTCATATTCGATTATTTGATACCATAAATTACCAAGATGATTGTACATTCCACCAGCCTTAAGTTTTCATTTGTATTAATCATTTTTTCAGCGACTAAAGATAAATCATATTATACGATATCTCGGTACATGAACACAACACAAGCAACATGAATTATAAAAGGGTTATTTGGATTCTTGTCATTACAACTTCTCAATTTTTGAAGAAGAACACCATTACTATTCTTTTTATTGGAAACTTGACATTACAACTCTTGATCCAACCCTTCCATTCCCTGAGCTATGTCTCCCACGATGCTGGGCCCACTTGCAGGCGGCGTAGTTTCTTATACGACCGTATTTCCCCTGTCAAATGGATAAGCAGAGCAGATGGCGTCCTTCTCCCTGGCCCTTCTTCTTCCTCATTCTCCCTCACCCCATTGCTGTATTTTCTCTAATCTAATTTTTTTAATAAATTCATTTGAAGATATAAATGTTACATGTATTTTCTCGAATTCTAGTAAAATTTGTGGGACGGAAACCGAAAATGACAGATAATACCCATTCGGTGTCCTTTGCAATCTGGTTGGCATCAACGAAACGACCAGACCAACCCTTTCACTGCTACGAACAAAACATTGAAGTTGGCAGCTAAAATGATCCCGATCAACGGATGCACTTGATTTTATAGCCTAACAGCCACAGACGCGAAAGATGCAATAGGATTTCCTGGGATAAACGACTACAAGTCCAAACAATATTAATGGACATTGATGGTCGAGTGCCTCTAGTGAACTCGCATTTTCTATAAGGCTTATACAGTGCAAGCACAACTTGTCAATGGTAAAAAAATTGTGCTTGGTGGGAACCCATTATAAAACAAAAGACCATAAGTCTGACACTTCTGTATAAATAGAAACAAGAATGCATTCAGGCTCGGTATAAATAGAAACAAGAATGCATCCCCCTGAATGCTTTGAAGAATGGGCCAGGACTGAATTATTGGAGGGTGTGCGCAGAATTTGTGATGAATGGTTCAGTCTATAAGCAAGAGTGTGGCTCTTTATGTTTTGCAAGGTTCAGTGCTCATACAAAATGACACGCCTGAATGCTTTCGAAGAATGGGTCGGGATGGAACATCAATAAAAATGATGCACAATTTAGAAACTATGTCCATTAAAAAATTCAAAAATTTGTAAAATCACAAAGCATGAGGAGGTATTATATAAGCATCTCCGTCTCTTAGAAATATGTTGCTCGAACTGAAAAACAGTACTGATGATATTGGTAGCTCTGAATGGTTCATGATCCATGTCAATCTGCATATTACTAGTGGATTTTCTGAGGAAGGGAGGTTTAGACTAATATTTTTCATTCTTAGTTTACCAGAGTATAATTTAATTAAAATATTGTACTAACTAACTTAATCATTACTGTGCAAAATTATTGCTTTTTTAATAATTAAATCCTATTTAATAACACTAGGCTATTACTAACAGATATTTTATTTCCAAATAACTAAACATTAACTAAGACGATGTTTATTAAATAAACAACCATTCTCATTAGCCCAGGCAAATTGTATCGCAACACCATTTGCTCAGTTCATACTCACTTGTCGCAGAGAAACTTGCCTGGTCCATGAATATTGTGAGCGCTCCATCCAAACGTATGGCAGGCCAGATACAGGCAATCTCAAAGCCAGTAAAAAAACAATATAGGGGTTGCATTCAAACCAGTAGTACTAGATAGGAGCTGTGTGCTAGCCTCAACAAGCCTCGTATGTTTTGTAGTGCCGCTCCTTTTTTCCTTTTGGAATGACTCATTGCAAAAAAAAAGAGCCCCCCTCTGCCCTCAAGTCCAAACCATTCATCAGAATATCCTACTCACACTGCTAAATAACTTTGCATTCTGACTCATTTGCTGCATGTGTATGATAGGATTCAGGTATGCATTCCGTTTACAAATGGATTCTTGCAGTCCTGGGATCCTTTAGTATTCAGAAAATGAGACAACATGAATGACAGGATTGGCTCAATGACAGGATTGTGTTGCGTAGCCTATCAATGCATCATTCGGTGTCTGCAACTTGTTATAATGCAATAATTGATGTACCTCCGAGCTGGAAATTGTTAGGGAATGGGAGCATCCATTTTACGATTAGTCCAAGCTTTAGTCCAAGCTGTTAGACATGTCCTTGAAAAAGCCCTTCATGAAAGAATCGATAGCCCTTCCAGTGGAGTTGAACACAACGTCGTTCATCGCTGCAAAACAAACTGAAAATCAAACTTACAGTAAAACAAAACAAAATCAAAATGCTCAGTAGCATGCCATACCACCACCAGTCGAGTTATGATACCCAGTAGTAGCACCACCTGTCAAAAAACAAATAGCTACTAGTGCTTACGCTAACATAGTACCATTTAACATACTAGGATTCAAAAACAAATGCCAATATTTACCTCTAAGCACCATGTCACTGCCAACAGGGTCAGTGTTGCAGCCTACCGACGTCACCTGCGCTGCATTACAAGGTGAAGAGAAATTCATCTCTAACTGTTCTGCGTTCGAGGGGAACTTTTGGATCCCAACACCTCCGCTGAATACTAGGACATCTATAGTCCTGTCGTCGCCTCGTCGGTAAACTCTAGCAACAGGCTATCACCGCAACTAGCGTTTATCGCTCTCAAAACTTCAGACTAACCAGCCGCAAGAAAGTAGTCGCGAGTCCAGTTCTCCAGCACCACCTTAAATTTACGTTGCAAACAGTCCCGCACTGAGACACATGTTACAGGCGAAATTTCACAACTCTCTACTACAGTAGTATTTAAGGTACATACTATGGGAAGGATGATGACAATAACTCAGTTTATGAAATCCAGAAGCTCGGTGCAAATAAAAAATAAAAACTATACTCACAAGTCTGTCAATGTCTTCTAAACAAAGGTGGAGCAAATGGAAGCGAGGAAGGTAACATACATAAAAGCACCTCCACCCTGCAAATGAGTGATTGAGATGAAGCGAACTTTCGGGAAAAAAGACATCAGTGGCTGACCAAACCTTGGAATGACAGAACCCCATCGCCTCTTTGCCTGCACACATACACGCGCTCAACACCAAACCATCGTTATTTATAGATGGGTCCATATTGTCTTATTCAAGTAAGTAGAAACCATGGTCCTGACATGAAGAATGCAGCCTACCAGGATTCCAAATCGAGACAGTCAAACAACCCACCGTAGGATGCTAGAGCCATATACACGTGTCAAACATCTGAGCTCGTGGGTAGTTACCACATGGGGATGGGTAGTTATCATCCATATATATATAAACAATTAGAAGATGAGAATATTATCATACACACACATCTAACATATATGTACATGTAAGGATGAATTCGGTCAGAAACGGTCGAAAAACTTCTCTATTGTTTTCTACTTTTATATTTGGATACGAACACGAAAGCGAAATCGATATAGCCAGAAACGAAAACGAAAGCAAACTTTCGGTGTTTCGAAAACGAACCAATTCGATCGAAATTATGTCGAACACGGTCGGTATACGAAAATTTAATACGAAATACCGACCCACGGTCCGTAGCTTTAAAAATGTGCATGACCAAACTAAGAAGTGCATGATTTAGTTCATGTGCACATAATAGTTAACAAATAACAAGTGTTTCAATATGAAATCCAACCCACGGTCCATAACTTTAAAAATATGCATGACCAAACTAAGAAGTGCATGATTTAGTTCATGTGCACATAATAGTTAACAAATAACGAGTGCATGATGTAGGGTCTTAAGTATCATCACAATTCACAAACATATAGTTGCCGACACGCTAATACAAGTTTAGAATAAACAATTAATAAATAGGACATAGATAGGATCATAGGACATGAACATCTAATCATCAGCATCATCCATGATCATAGGCGACGCACACTCTTCATCTTGGGATTGGTCCCCTTGCCCTTCGTTCCATGAGCGGAAGGACAGTCTCCAGCAGGCGACATCAGCCAGCCACTCGCGTCACGTCGCACGGCCTTGCGGTTGCGGGTGGAGACTGCTGGAGTGCTAGACGCCTGGACTGGCGGCGCCGTGGAGGCCAGGCGCCGTGCGGCTGCGGCCTGCGGGTGGAGGGCCGGACCGCCGGATGCGAGGCGCGCGTGGAGGCGAGGCACGCGCGGCACTCCGGCGTGCGGCGGTGCGGATCGAGCCCTGGAGTGGAGGCGCGGCGCCGTGCTCGTGCGGTGCGTAGCTGCGGGTGGAGGGAGTCAGGGAGGACTGTTGTGTTGTGTCTGATGGACTTAGGGTTGTGTACTTGCGTTATTGGGCTGGGCTAGGAACGAAGGAGAGTAGGAGACTAGGGATTATTGGGTCAAATTCGGTTACTACTGAATTTTGAATACGGAGTATTTCGAATACAATATAGAAATATAGAAATCGGTCGAAATAAGCTCAAACCGAATTCCGCTCCGTTTTTGAATTTTTCGTCCGAATTTTGTACCGAATTTTTCCGAAAAAGCTGAAAACGATCGGGTCAAATGTAGAAAACGATGTGATTCGGTCGGGGATTTTCGTTTTCGTTTTCAACCTTATGTACATGTATATATAGGGACGAATACTTACATTGTGCTTGCATTGCTAGGGATCCGAAAAGAATAATAGCGACCAAGAGCATGGTCGCTATGACGTTGCGCTGCCTCATCACGGTCGACATAGGCTGGATCTGCTCCGATCCTTTGCAACTGAACCGTATTGTAGTCGCGAACTCACAAGGAAGGCCGGAAGTCAGGCTCAGAATGTATGGACTTGAGCGACCAGGAGAACATTATATAGAGGTCGGACGTGCTACATGCACGGCATTAATTGATTACTCTGCCTGTGCTAACGCTACAACTTCATTTTGGAGAAAACACATGAAAATAATCAAACGATGATAGCCTTGTTCCCGACCACCTCAGCGCGTGATGAGCGATGAAAACATTCGAAATCGACCGACAAGCAGACCAACGATCTGACCATAGCGACAGATCAACGCACATTGTCACACAGGAATTCGATGATGATGGCGAAACCACCTTGTCAACATTTATGTTGCCACATTGACGACGCAACCAAACAAAAAAGGCAATCAAGAAATTTTGAGAAATAACATAAGGATGAAGCCTCCACAACCTAACAGATCGACCACCATGAACCTGTAGACAGCCTTGTGAGTCTGCATACTAAAGTAGATGCTGACCCTCTGCCTACCTTCGTCAGGACCGTAGCACGTCGAGCAGCAGCAACTTCTTCAAGTCTACACCCTCGCTCACTGCTGCTGCTCATGTGTTGTAGCCCTGCGCTGCGTCCAACAACGGCCCGTCAGATGGAGTCGGCGTGTGCTGGTCGTGGCTGAGGAACTGAGGTGTTGCGACCTGTCAAAATTCAATCACTTATCAAAAATCATAGATGCTTATTAATTACTTTTCAATGCTAACCAAAACATGTATGAAAGTGAGGAAGATTGTAAAGCATAGCAGGGCTGAGCTGAGCTCAACTGTGAGCTTGCCTGCAGCCTCAAACTGCAACAATGTGGCCTTGTTTTTTACGCATTCCAATTTAATAATTGATCACTATGTTAAGATACTCCATTCTGCCATACCAATCTTTATTGTTCACAATTTGTTTTCACAAAGGCACATTTCACTGTCTCCAAAACTTAATTTAGTTCTTCATTTGAGTATCACTGTCGAGCAAAAAAAGAGGTTTCAAGGTTCCAAAATTTCTTGTCTGGTGCATCATTATCTGTATTCATCTTCAAGCCAAAATCATTTTGGTGATAAGGTCACACCATTCTAGCCCAAAACCGGAAAGAACAATACATGAAAAAAAATCATCCTTGCCTTTAGATTTGAAATTTGACAAAATAGATTGAGAAGATTAAATCAGAGGACAGAGGAGTATGTGTCACCATCAGTAAGGGCTGATTGCAAAATCTGTGAAATCCAAAATGCCTTGTAAAGTTTGATAAAAAGCCACATGAGACAACTTTCTTCTCAACCGGGCCCACTTCATTGATCTCAAAAGGAAGTATAGTGCCCGTGCTAACGCTACAACTTTATTTTAGGGATGCACATAAAAACAACAAAACGACAATGTTTTTTTATAGTTCAACTTTCACGCTTGTCAGTTGTTTTCATATGTAACCTTAAAATGAAGTCATAGCATTAGCACAAGCATTATACAATAAAGATTAAGAACCAAATGGTTTTAAAATATTTTCTGGAGCATGAAAGTTGCTACACAAAATGTCATGTACTACCATTGATATTAGTGAGAACAGAAAACATCATGTAATTAATCTTATCAGGTCACTGTAGATGAAACGAATAGAAGACTCCTTTGATTCAACACGAACGCTTTTAACTTATCTCGAGGCCAAAAATGTCATATCAAGGAACGAATATAAATTTTCCCCAAGTCACAATAACATGTTTAGGTTCCCAGGAGTATAAGCAAGAGTCTGCGCTTCTTATGCTAGTACAGTTACCAGGATTTAATGGAAACAAATAAGGCTGAATGGAAGTATCAAGTAGCTGATCCTTTCCAGCCAGCAACAACATCATCCATGAGGTGCATATCTTCCTACTTGCCCCTCTTCAAGATCCATGTTCCCAGGCCCAGCAGATGGCTTGGGATTACTACTTTAGCTTTCGCATCTTTTTGCGGGGCAAGGTGCGTCAAGACTGATGAACTCGTCTGATGCAATCTTTTTCCAGGGCACACTTCTAATAAAAGTAAGGTCATCAGCTATATTTTCTGGCTAATTTCATCCCCTTTCAGAGATTGCAAGGACCTCTATTTTTTAAGCCTTCAGTTGGTAGCCAGCAGTGCAATCGACTGCATTCAGGTTCAGACACCACAAAGAAATTCTATGTTCCGAAAAAGATATTCAAAACAGGCATACACATACATAGTAAGAGCAATTACAAAAAAAAACATTCACCTTGCTTATCAAGGTATAGACCTTGGTGTTCCCATTCCCCAGGATGCCGAGCTCCACATTGGTCTTGTACTGGATAGGGAAGTTAACTGGATGAGTATTTTTCATTCATCTATACAAGCTGCACTTAAGCTAATATGTACAAGAGTTAAATGGTAGTAAATTTTAAGCAACACTTGAAGGAAATATTTTCTAAATATCCAAATAATAAGTAAATTTAACAATTTCAGGCACCGTATTGAAAGAATTGTGCTCAGCCTTTTTAAACTATAGAGGTCACTGAAAGTAGCTACCAATTCTTTCAACATATATTTTTTCTTTTGCTGTATAAATTGTTATAAACTTTTTGCAGGTATCCATTACGTGTTCCCAAGCTATATATGATAAATTTGCGGTAGAATAAACAACTTAACTATAACAAGTGTCTTCAAATTACTCGAGGATGAACATCGGGACCAATTGCACGGTGTGCCACTCCAGATCGTTGCGCACGTATGCTTGCAGTTGTACTGCTGCCTCGTTGGAGCAGAGCCCATGGTCCGCCGAGACACCCGTCTCAGCAAGGCACTCGCTGCAGATTACAAAATTAGCCATTGGATTGGAAAACAATATTCTAAATTTTGATGTGCAAAGCAACAACAACCGGGCATTACCTCTTGGAAGTCATAAATTCCTTGACCAATTATACCACAGACAAATCTAACTGAGCAATACAAGACACCCTACAATTTAAACAGTTATATCTCAAAGCCCATCTGTAGAACATGGCGATGCTCCAGCAATTAGAACTAAACATCTTGCTATATTGAAGTGACACGTTGCTTATTTCCTGTCCGCCTCACTCATCTTGCCGCTTGTGATCAATCTACGTGCATTCTTATCTTGATTTTTACGGAGATTAAGAGGAAGCAAAGTAGTGTTAATTTCTACACATGGAAAATAGAGACGGATTGAATGCTCAAGCGCACATCAAGAATCGTGAGTGCTTACCCGTGCAGTGGAACACTGGAGCTTCATCCACCGGCCAACACAGTCAGAATCTCAAATCGAGCCATCTTCTTCCATTGATTCCGTTGAGGGAGAGACACACTGAATCGGGAGGCCTCTTCTCCGGATCCGCTGAGGGAGAGCGCCTCCACCATGGCCGAACCGCCTGCTGGCCGGATCAGGTGAGGCCATGAAGGAGAGGTGCCTCCTCGGCGGAGCCGCATAAGGCGAGTAGGTACTCTGCAAGCTACCTCCTCAGCGGATCCAAATACCGTTCCAAATACCCAAGATTATGATTGTCGATCTTCAGGATTGATGCAGTATCCAGAAGCTAAATTAAATTTGGTGAAGGTCTGTCAGTATATATTCATATAGATCCAATCAGAAATTACAAGAATGCTGGCAAGTGTATATACAGGAGGGAAGCTGATCTTGCTAGACATTAATTTCTTATAAAACACTAATTGTTCGATTACCTTGTACTTCAAATCTTCAATATATATCAAAGCTCGAAGATTTAGGAGATATATATGCCTTTGTTTGCACAAGTTAAAAGAAATGAACATAGTTATATATCTAAGCAATAACAATAATCACATGGAAATAAAGCAATTCGTGAACCATCAATATAGAGAAGAATATATTTCAAGAAAAAAATTATTAAATAAAAATAAATTTGAGATTTGCTCTATTTGGTTCCATCTGGGACGTATAGAGGACTGAGTTACCAAAATGTCAGCTTGGTCTCTACAAGTACAGGTAGTGGTGCTGCTAATCAGCGACTCCATGGTGACCTCCCCGTAAGATCCACACCTGCAGAACCTTTTGTATGACTTACCACATCAGAGAATTTTGTAAGGTATTGGGAGCGACTTTTTCCCTTTTATATTCAGTAATACTACAACCCTTAAGGAATGTATACGTACACATGATGCCTTCATCTCAAATCATACTGCAACATTAATTTGGGTTATGTTCATCCCAGAAATATGAATCGAATACAAAGACATGAAATACAAATGCACTGAGTCCAGGCAAACACACAGACCGGAGAACATAGATAGACCTCCGATCCATGTATAATCAACTAATCAGAAAAACAGAGGAACGAATAATATGAGGATCCGAAAGGCCGGGAGATAACTAACCAGTCGAGTTGCACGGACCACCACACATCAGTAGCCGACGATGACGATGGTTGGGATTTTATAGCCATTAGAAATGCGCATCTGCGAGCCATGGCAGCCACCATCGCCTATTGTTATTCTGCCACCGGCAACACTACTCCGCGAGTTGCCTCCTCGTGGATCCGCATCTGGGCTGGGAGCGAGCGGCCTCCCCGTTCACAGCGGCTGCCTTGACGACGATGTAGCCGGCTGGGGCCTGCCAAGGGCGAGGCGCGGGGAGGGACGGCCGGCGGCAGCCCACGCGTTTGGTGCGAGCTCCGAGCGGTAGGGGCGGTAGGGCTGGGAAGCAGTCAGCGAGGAGCAGCGGGAGGTACCGTCGGGCAGATCCGGCCGACTGCTTGAGGATGTTGAGGTTGGCGTGATGAATGGCTGCGGCGGCCTTCACGGCGTCGAGTCGAGGATCTCGTCGGGCAGGTCCTGGGTGTAGTCCAGCGCGGACGGCGGGAACGAGGAGAAGCTGTCCCGCAGCGAGCCATCGACCTGCATCGGCACGGTTAGCCGCAGCAGCTGCGACGGCGGCGCCATGGGGGAGAGCGACCTGCTGCGGCGCGATGGAGAGGGGGGAGGGAGTGGCCCATGCTACGGAACCCCTGATGGGCGGAGGAGGCGGAGCCCTGGCTGTGGGGTCAGAGGGAGGGTTAGATCGGAGGCGGAGCCCTGTCTGTAAAGGGCAAGTTGGAGGCTTAGCGTTTGACTGCGTGGCGGGAGGCTTGAGCAAGATTTGGTACCGATGGACGAAGGAAGGGTCAAGATCGATGAACCAATATGTCACATGATGATATGAAGTGAATCATATCATTTGTGATAAGTTGGTGCATGGGTTACATCAACATTGGAGAAGGAGAAATGAATCATATCATTTATGATAGGTTGGTGAATGAGTTGCATCAACATTAGAGAAGGAGATGAAATAAAATACATAAGGTAAAGGTATAACTTAGAGCATTTCATTTCACCAGTCGTAGTTGTTTAGAGAAGTGTTTGACCGGGTTGAATTATAGGAAAAGTCGTACTATCAAGAGGGATGCATAGTAGACTAGCTTGATGAGGATGAGAGTGCTCAAGTTACAGTCTAGAGACGTTTGAGAGACGCCGTGCAAAAAACACATACTTAGAAGAGTGCTTCGGTGGCTTTCTGTTGAGCCACCGGTACTACTAGTCTCCCATTGATAGTACCGGTGAAGACCGGTGGTACCGGTCAGCTCCCGGTGGGGTTTTCTCGCACGCGAGGACACTTTAAAGATGTGCTGAAAAATGAACTACCGGTAGTACCGGTGAGCAACCGGTAGTACCGGTCAGCTAACTTTATGCAACGGTCGGAAGGCTCCAACGGTCGGATTCCTTGGACCGGTAGTACCGGTACTACGTCGGGAGCTGCGGGAATAAATAGGCCGCCCCTTCCCTTGGGGCGGCACCTACCCCCATTATTCCACTTCCACATCTGAGAAAAAGGGTCACAAGTGCCTCTATCTCTCTCCCCCCATGCCCTTAGGCTTCAATCTATGGTGGATTTGTGAGAGAGAAGTGAGATTTTAGAGTGGAGAGGATCGATCTACGACTTGAGCATTCGATTTTCTCTTCTTGTCGGCTTGCTTTGCATTTGTTACTCTTGGATTCTTGTAATCCTAGCCGGCTAGGTGTTTTTCGAGATTGCCCATGTTGATTCATTTGTGAGGGCACCCCGAATCGTTTGTATTACCCCTTCGATCCTTAGTGGAAATCTTGGGTTAACCTTTGTGGTTGCTTGAGGGAAATTTTGGGCTAACCTTTGTGGTTGCTTGAGGAAGGCAAGGAGGTGGAAGAGACTCCGACCTTTGTGGTCACCTCAACAACGAGGATTAGGAACTCCTTTGTGGGGACCGAACCTCGGGATAAATCTTGAGTCTCGCGTGCTTGATGTTGTGGAGATAGCTTCGACTATCCTTTGTTCTTGTGTTCTTCGTGTTCTTCCTCTCTTCCTCAAAGTTCATAGGTTGGGAAGCTCCGATCTAAAAATTGGAGAGGAACCAATCCAAACAAAGTTCAACATCATCATCCTCAATCTCAAGGAGTGTGGGGAAAAGCTCGGATTCGGATTCAAAGCTCATCTTCCTTGGATTTTGGAGCTACAGCGCAGCCACCGGTAGTACCGGTCAACCACCGGTAGTACAGCTCGGGGGTTTGCATTCTCTACTCACTAGCTTATACTTATTGTTTCATACTTATGCTAATGTTTAGTGGTTGCTTTAGTAACTAGTATAGCTTGTGTATCTTGCTAGTTACCTTCTTGCTTGTGTAGCATAGAAGTAGCTATTGAGTGACTAATTGACTTGTGTAGTTTTGTTAGTCACATTACTTAGCTTGTGTAGCTAAGCTTTTTAAGCTCTCTAGTTTGGCTTGTTTAGCCTTGCTTTTGAGCATTACTAGTGAGCTTAGTCTTTGTGCGTTTTGCTTTCACTAGCATGTGTAGGAGCTTCCGATTTACTTAGAGTACTAGTTGCTTAGGTTTGTGTGACCTTGCAAACTAGACTTGTTAGGTGAGTTTTCTAGCCCGGCACCGTACTAAGGTTTCTTATCATAATTTGCTAGGTGCTAGTGTTATAAGTAGAGGGGTGTTGTGTTGGCTAGACCAATAGTTTTAATTCCGTATTTATTTCGGTTAGCCAATGCGATAAGTTTTTAGATACGCCTATTCACCCCCCTCTAGGCCAATTAGGTCCTTTCAGTATGTATATTATATAGTCCAAGATAGTTGAGAAACGAAACAAAATGTATTATATAGTCCAATAAATGTATTATAATTAAAGCTTGCTTGAAACATTCATGGTTGCAATTAGAATTTTTCTGTGATGTTAGATAGTTGAGAAACGAAACATTGGTTTAACATGAGGGGTTTTAAAATAAATATAGAAAAAAAATAGGCTCTTGATATCTGCTATTGAATCGTTGCCTTGCAATAATAAAAGAAGAAGAAAAAAGAAAGAAAGAAAAGATCAAAACTGGGCTAGGAGATTGAATCATTGCCTTGCAATAAAAGAAATGACCAATCTATTAATAGCATTTGTTTTGAAAATATAATAAAATTATAATAGGTCATACCACCATCGGCGGCCCACCGTGGGCGGTGGATTGTGGCCGATCGATGTTGAAACCATGCATGATCCATCAGTCTCGCGCAGAACAGAGCAGCAGCGCACTGCGCATGCATGCATATTCAGGCAATTCGCCAGGTGAGCTGGGCGTGGTGCCATCGGGGTTAAGCGGCGGAGGCGCAGTCAACTCCAAGTCACGGGATACATCTGCGGTAGCACATGGGTGTTTCTGTCTGATGTGACGTGGACCTTAGCCGCCGAAGCTGACGCCCCGCCGGCCGGCTCCAATCTATCCCATCCCCTGCCGCGGGCTCTCTCGTTCCTGCAGACATGCATGACAGCCAGCAGACGACGACATGGGCGGGCCACGCGACGAGCTTGCCCGGCCGGCCGGTCCCCCGGTGCCGGTGCGTGAACGAAAACGAACAACCTCAGGCATTTCCGCAGGAGGGGCCCGGGCGTCAATTGGCAACCACGCCCACGCAGCATCAGATCGCAATCAGTACGTGGACAGCAAGCTAGCTATTCAATTGGACGCAAATTAATGAAGACAAAGATCGCGTCCATGATTAGTGCGCTGCGTACAACACTTCACAGCCTGCTGTGGCTGATGATCAAGTGGCCACCGCACCAACCAGTGCTTACAATACAAAGCAAGAGGCCTTCTAGCCTCGTCCTCAAGACAAGCAACAGCGTTTGGAAGGGAGCATAAGAACAGCGCTTGGCAAGTCAGGAGGAGGAACATAAGGACATGCTGCAAATAATAAAACATTTCCTTGCTTGTTGTCTTGCTGCCTCCTTCAGGACAGTGCAGTGCAGTGCAGTGCAGTGCAGCGCGATTCATGGTAAGACATGGCGATTGGTCGCTCAGACATGCAAGTCCTACATCCTACTACACAGAAAGGGACAATGTCTCTGCTACCACTAGTCTACTAGTCCATGCTAGCTGATGGGAGATGAATTGGTGAACCTCGCAGAAGGTTTTTTTTTTTTTTTTTTTTGAAACAAGCAGAAGAAAATACTAGTAGTCCTGTACTGTAGGCCCGCTGCCTTGTCTTTCTTCTGAGATGAGAGAAAGAAGGGGCAAAAAACAGCAGGTCGGCGTCGTCAGTATATATGTCACCTTCATTTCGTCGTCTCCGGCCCCTCCCATTTTTCCTCGCAAACAAGTGGACCAGCTGAAATGGAGTACCGTAATCGTTACTGCAATCAGCCGGCCATTCCGGCACCAAATAAAACGGATCGGAAAAGCAAGGTTTAGTTTGCAGCTTCACGTAGGCCAGTCCAACTCGTTGGCTAATAAGTGCAAATCAATCATGTTTCTGAATGCTTCTACTAACTGCCTGTCACTAGCATTAGTTAACAAACGCTATAACGGATCGATAAGAGCATGATCGATCCTAACACCTCAAACGACGCTTGTGATGCAAGTTTTGGGCGTTAGCTAGCTAGCCAGCCAGCCAGCCAGCAGCTCGTGCAACCTTCTGGCTGGGACTGGGACCGCATCCAGCTTTCCCCTGCCTGCAGCCTGCACTCCGGCCTGCAGATTGCTCTCATCATCTAACTGCCAACTAGTGGGGCCAAAAGTTCCTGCGTTCAAGTACGGCCTGTGATGGGAGGTCGTCGGGACTGACACGTGCTCCACGTACGGCCTTGGATTGGATCCAGAGATGATCAGCAGCAGACATGTGACTGGCCATTCCTCGTGCATGTTTCTCGCCAGATCTCGGTCTGTACTGCACCCTCACAATCTAGTCGAGATTCTCTTGCCCAGCTGTCAGATGCTTTCTTTCTTCCTTCCTTCCTTCCTTCTTTCTGCTGGAGGCTGGAGTCCTGGAGATCAGGAGATGCAGATGCTGCTCATTGTTTTCCCGTTCCAGGTCCAGCAGCTGATCATTTTGCATGCATGTCCAAGTAGGAACGTGAAAAGAGCATGAGCAATTGAGCAGTGTGTGAAAGGGCAGGAAGCCAATCTCTTTCCCAATGATAAAAGCAGGGATTCCTCCCTCTGGCCCTCAATCAGAAAGAAAGAACGAATGAACGAACGAACGACAGACTAGAATGAAAGAACGTAAGAAGGAAAATACTAGAGAGAAAGAATATCCCTCCCTTTGGCCGGTCAGAAAAGGCAAGGAGGGATGAACTAGCTAGTGCCTTGTGCCGAATAACTTGTCCAAGGTTACCTGCCTTACCTTTTCCACAGATTTCTTTTCCCCTTTCTGCCTTGACAGGTCGCGGAGGCAAAGAATCTCAAGATGATTGGTTGCCGGTCGAGGAGATGTTCTTCCCTTTCTGTCTGTAGTATGTACTCAAAAAGACTCGATCCCGTCCGAGTTCTTGCCTTCCTTCTGCCTTCTGCCTTCTCCCATCCCATCCCATCCCATCCCATCCAAGATAGACCGTCAAGCGAGCAAGACGACCTAGCAGCACTCCATGATCGTGTTCACGATCACGTCCCTGTCCGGAGTCCAACCAAATCAGCCCTATCGCCGGACTCGCCCGCAGGCCGCGCACGCAGCCACAGGAAAGTGACCGCAGCAAAGCGCGCTGAAATTCCAGTCCAATCAGTCATACAACGACTGGCCTGAATTCAAAACAGGGCAGCACCTCCGTTGAGGGCGTGGTGGTGGAGCTGTAGTACTCGATTAGGATCGAGCTCTCGTCGTCATGAAAAACCAGTCCACGCCACTGCCAGAGACGCCGACGCCGACGGCCGCAGGAGGAGCACCAGGAGTACATGAGCAGGCCATGGCTCCGCCCGGCCGGCTCGCCGCGCTCCTGCCAAGGTTCGTCTAGTTTCCGTCCATCCGTTGGTTCACCTCACCCATGCACGGACGCGCCGAAAGCAATCAATCAGTAGTAGTACTACGCGAAACTGGCAATGATCAGTGAATCCCCTGCTGTTACTGCTAGTTATTGCTACTAGCTGCCATGCCAAAGCTTGGACCTTTTCGCATCCAGGTCCAGCCAAGCCATGCAGCCAGGTGCATGCGGATGCGGCCCATCCGTCCATGGCAGAACGGCAGTACTCCTACTAGGCAGTAGCCGGCCACCATTAAAAGAAGCAGCAGCAGGCACAGAGAGAAACCGCATGACACGGCCACGGGCAAGGCTACATATACCCACCACGCGCTTCCTACTCCTCCCTCACACCTCCTTGCTGGTGCTGCTCGCCTCACCGGGCCCGAGCCCCGAGCCCGTCACACCAAACCGTCCCTCCGGGCCTCGCAGTCGCACGCACCTACCCTCCTCTTCTCAGTCACCTCACATCGGCTTTTTTTCTTCTCCGTGCTGTGTGTCGGTCGGTGTATCCAGCAGGGGGATGGCGAAGCGACGAGCCATGCTATGGGCGGCCGCGCTGACAGCAGTGGTGATACTACTACTAGCGGCATGCACGGCGGCCGCCGCCGTGACCATCTCGCGGAAGCATCAGCACCACCGCGCGTCGTCGTCATCGTCGGCGTCAGCGGCGCGGTCCTGCGACCCGTTCGCGGCGTCCGGGGCGTGGGTGGAGGACGAGTCGTACCCGCTGTACGACTCGGCGAAGTGCCCCTTCATCCGCGACGAGTTCGCGTGCGCGCGCTTCGGCCGCCCCGACACGGCGTACCTGAGGTACCGGTGGCAGCTGGACCTGGACGACGCGGCGTGCGTGCAGCAGCAGCCCAGGTTCGATGGTGTGAAGCTGCTGAGGATGTGGGCAGGCAAGACGGTGATGTTCGTTGGTGACTCGCTGGCGCTCAACCAGTACGAGTCGCTGCTGTGCTTGCTCCACGCTGCTGCGGGGCCTGGCGTTCGGACTAGCCTTTCGCCGGCGTCCGGGAAGATCGACCCCTCCTCCACCGTCCGCTTCGAGGTACGTATGCGGCGGTGCGTGCCTGTCTGGTGCGTAGTAGTTTGTTCTTCTTTCCTGGCCCTCGTCCGGTAAAAAGCTGCGTCGGCGGTTGCCGGTTGCGTTGGGCATCATGACATGAGGAGGACGTGAACCGGTGGGTTAAACCGACGCGGGCGCAGGGCAGATCGCGGCTGCGCCTGTCTGTCCTGGCTGGTGGTGTCGGCGCACCATCAATTCCCTCGGTGCGAGGGCGGGCGGGGCCGGGGGATTCGCTGGCACGGGATCTCGCCTGGTCCGGACGGGAACCCGTGGAGTGGGGACTCGGGTGGCCGCGCCGCAGCACCGGCACAAGTCAAGAGGACGGTCCCCGTGACTCGACGCGAGTTCGTCGCCACGCGACTCTGGTCTCGTGCCTGTCTGGCAGTGGCAGTGGCAGCTGCAGCCGCTCGCGCCTGCTGAAATCCTGCACTTCTTGAGGACTGATTGCCGTGTCCGTATCTGAATTGTTTGTTGTTTGCTTGTTTATTGTGTCTAGTGTACGTACTGTAGTCGTTTTATTTCTACTTTTGGTCTCGTTTACGTTTAGTACGGGAGATGGATCCTAGAAACTGCATATTCTACAGTACTACTAGTACAATGTAGTACGTACGTACCACCTTTGTACCGGTGCTGGTACAGTAGAACTTGGGAAGGGAGGAGCATGGATCAGGCAGAGCAGAGCAGTCGGGCAGCGCAAATGGCCAAACTGGAGCTGAGCTGGGCTGCAACGGCCTGCAATGGCGGGATCCATCCGCTCGTTTCGATGCGGCCCGTGTCATGGTCAGAGCTAGCGCCACAAGAGTTGCTTCTGGCGGTGTAGTACGCCCCTTGGCCGTTTCCTAATTTCCTGGCACTGGCACTAGCTGCCATCTTTTGGTTTTGTTTTCTACTGTACGCTGCCTTTTCGTTTTCTCTCGTACGCACGCGCATCTCCCCTGCTGCGCCTGCCGCCGTGCCATTGAGCACCGACACGCCTGCACACACGGGCACGTTCCAGGCTTGTAGTGGCTGCTGGGGAACTGCCGTGCTGTGTTCCATTTCCGTTTCCATGACACATACGGAGTGCAGTATGACATGACTGCTTGATGAGTGACATTAATGTTTGTTTGTTGGTTCGATGGCGCGGTGCTGCAGGACTACAACGTGACCGTCGTGTACTACCTGACGCACTACCTGGTGGACCTCGTGACAGAGCCCTCCGGACGGCGCGTCCTTAAGCTCGACGCCATCGACCAGGCCAGCGACTGGCTCGCCGCCGACGTGCTCGTCTTCGACTCCTGGCACTGGTGGCCGCGCACCGGACCCACGCAGCCGTGAGTTCTATTGTACATGTCCCTTCCTTGCTTGCTCACGTACGTTCGTTCTCTTACAGTCTGTTGAATTGATCTCATTCTGTCACTGCTTGTGCGTGCAGCTGGGACGTCATGCAGGTGGGCAGCACGGTGGTGAAGGACATGGACCGCACCAAGGCGTTCACCAAGGCGCTGCACACCTGGGCCAGGTGGGTCGACGCCAACCTTGTCCACACCGACACCAAGGTCTTCTTCCAGGGGATCTCGCCCTCTCATTACAGGGGCCAGGACTGGGGCGCGTCGCCGAAGAAGACGTGCATGGGGGAGACGCGGCCGCTCAACCTCAACAACGGCACCGGCGACCCACCCTACCCCGGCGGGCCGATCCCGCAGCAGGCGATCCTGCGCGGCGTGCTGGCCGGGATGGCCAAGCCCGTCTACCTCCTCGACTTCACCTACCTGTCGCAGCTGCGCAAGGACGCGCACCCCACCAAGTACGACGGCGGCATCTTCGGCGGGGACTGCACGCACTGGTGCGTCGCCGGACTCCCGGACACCTGGAACGTCCTCTTCTACGCCGCGCTCACCGCCGAGCAGCAGGACTGATTCATGAGTATTGGTGGTACATTTTTTTTTGTTTTTTTGCAGACACACAGTGTTACTAGTGGTATAAGTAAAGGGGGAAAAATAGCAGATTGATTTGTTAGAGTTACAGCGGGGGTCAAAACTCAAAAGGGTTTCAACCAAAATGAGTTGATAGAAGAATGATAAAAGAAAAAGATTGTAATTCCTTCCTAAATAGAAATATCGGTTTTTTTCTTGCTAAACTTCAAAATCGAAGAAACCTCCTCCCTCAACTTTTTAAAATAGTGCATTTTATTACCTCTTTGGCCCGATTATAAACAGTTTTCAAAGTGATTTTAACTTCCTTTTTTATTTTAGCTGAGTCTTAAAAAATATATTAAATTATAGAAAAAAAACATAAAATAGAAAATCTAATTTGGTTGAACTCCACATAAGTAGATTATAATATGATATTTTTTATTATATTTTTTGTTTTAAATTTAGATCTATTTTTTCTATAATTAATTAAAATAATTCATAACTACATTTTCTATGTTGCAATTGTGGTGATATTTTTATGGTGGTCTAATTATTACTTATTTTAGTGACTTGAAAACCCTATTGATTTTTACCAATGTTTCAAACAAGCAATTGATAAATTAATGAATTTTCCTATTGGCTAAAAAAGGTTAGGAGCATATTTATTGATTTTCTCTAACCATTTCTAAAATATTGCTCCTAAAAGAAGGCACCTTCGTACCATGAAGCATTGAATATTTTTGGATTATTCAATCGTTTTTAGGGAGAATTACTGGATCATTTTTATACTTTTGTTTTCTCTCGTACACTTGTATTAATAACCTTGTCCTTAGTCCTTACTTTTATTCTTCTGCATCTTTTTATGTTTAGATTGTTCTATTGATACTTGCACTCATATTTTGACACGATTTCACTAGTTTTTTCTAAGTGCGAAAAAATTAAGACGCCAAAAAACATCAAGAATAAAAATAAGTTTAGAAAACTATCTTTCAACGAGCACATGTATTAAACGAACTAGCACTAGGAGTATAATAATTCTAGTTCTTTTAGCCATTTTTGTATTTAGCGCATGCTGCTCCTTGGTCGGCTATGTGGTGCGCAGAAACAGACCAACAATTGAATTTGTCCCAACACGCAGTCCGTGCATTACAACCGGAGAAAAATATTAAATATTCGTGGAAAACAACGACATGAATGACATATATTCATTTATGGTTGGCCCCTCTGCATAAAATTTAGAATATATACTTTATTTTATGGTAACCATGACATTCATAATATAAGTTAATTGTTACAATAAGATGGCATATCCTATTAAATTCTTATCAAATTAAGCGTAATCTTGGGTGGACTAAGCGTAATTTAAATTGGTCTATTGTAGTAGTAGAAGAAGTAGTAGAAGAGATAGAGATTGGATGAATTTGCTTCAACAAGTCACAACGTAACTTTCTCACCTCTATCCACTCTTCAAATGAGACCCACGAGGCCACCAGAAGGGTATTTGAATCTAGGGACTAAAGTTTAGTCCGCGTCACATTAAACGTTCAAATGTTAACTAGGAGGATTAAATATGAGCTAATTATAAAATGAATTTTATAGGAGTAGACTAATTAACGAGACAAATTTATTAAGCCTAATTAATCTATCATTAGCACATGTTTACTGTAGCACACCATTGTCAAATCATGGACTAATTAGACTTAATAGATTTATCTCGTAAATTAGCATCACTCTATTTAATGGGTTTTGTACTTAATCTATATTTAATACACTAAATTAATGTCCAAACATTCGATGTGGTAGGGCTAAACTTTAGCCCTATGGATTGGCTAAAAATTAGCTCACCTTATGAAAATGGATTAAACATGAGCTAATTGTATGTTAATAAGGGCTAATAGACTCTAACCATTAATTAGATCTCATTAGCTCTTATTAGCATCAACTTAGCTCACATTTAGCCTTTCTAATTGGTATCTAAAAACATTGGCTAATCATTAACTCTTGGATCTGTCCTTTCACCTATAAAGAAGACTGGGTGGGTGGTGTTGGAGGTCTGCACGCCTGCTACAGGAACGATGTCTAGTTCTCTACTTCATAATCTTGTATTGCATTAGTTGCATCACAACCTTGAGTTTTAATTGCTAATATTTTTTTACTATTGGCCCCCCTAGAGAAACCCAATAAAGGTTTGTATAGTGGTAGTAAATTTCAACCCCACTAAGGGGTCGCATTTAAATTACTCTTAGCCTATATATATAATACTAAGAGCACAAGGGTAGATGGACCCTTCTCTCGAATTAGTTTGTATACTCCTTTCTCTATGTTCGGTAACTATTTTACCAACACAAACCAAAATTAAAACTATAAAAAATAGGAAAAATATTCATTAAACCTTTAAATTTTGTTTTATTAACAATTCGATTGACTACAACATATGGTAGTGTGCTTGGCTAGTTGCGATAAACAAAAAGTAATAACACGATCTATTTGCATTGCATGTATTTTCAGATGGTTAATGAAGTTAGTAAGTACTATAAATTTATCTTGGGAAATAAAGGTATAACATGACCAATATATTCTAGTCTCGAAAATTACATTATTCTGGAGGGAAAATGCCCAAACACAATTATGGCTGAAATATAAAAACTATTGTCATCAACCACTCATTCAGTAATACTCAACAATAGAAAGCTAATCACAATAGAATTCAAATCACAATAGAAAGAAAATTGACCTTCCTCCAACTTCAAAAGACAAAGATGAGAGCACTGGTGATTCAGTAAGTTCAGTACTATGTTAGCACTTTCTATTTGCGTAAGAAAAGTATTTTCCTTTCCATCCTCCAACTGCCAAAGTTTACTAGCGCGAAAGAAAAATAGATGGATTGAGCGATGAGACATTAACTTGGATTTAGCCCTTCTCTCTACTATCTACTGGCTAGACCTCAGTTTACAGCAAAGCGTGAGCTCTGCTTCTAACCATCAATAAGATTGACTCGAACAAGACTGAGTTCCGATGAAAGTGAAATACATGAGCTCTTGTATAAAAAAAACATTCTTTTCTTTGGGTATCTCGAATGCCAGTTTGAGGCTTTTAGTTCTTGATCGAGAGTGCTTCCTTTCGTGCCTTGGTTAGCCAGAACTAGAAATGCCGGGACTATGAGGAAGGGTCCCTCGGGCGAGATGGCTAAGCATGTACGACAAATTCTGTCTATCTGAAGATCTGAGAAAGGCGCTTATTACAGCTCTGTCCTTGGATGGACCATATGCCTGATGCTAGGAGAGCGCAGTTCGAGCATTCTATTATGTGCTCGATCCGTGATACGCAAAGCAATCTCCTGTTTACTATTGATCTAATGACAGTTGATTGAGACTTGTCATTGTCGGTTTGCGATTCAAGTAGTTCCTTCTCAATGTGATTTTCCTCTCTATTGTATCTCCGAAGTATTCCTAACTATAAAGTCTAGTTTACACGAATAGACCCAAACTAATAGCTTTTAGTAATACAACCCAACTAATAGCTTATAGTAAAGGTAAACTATCCAACTAATAGCTTATAGTAAAGGTAAACTAGTTGACAGAGGGCATATCCATCGTGAAGGATTGACTCCGTGCTAATGTCATTTGCTGATTGCCTTGAGCTGGATTGGAGAGGGCACTCCTCTTCAAGTAGAGAAGCCTAGGTAATAGTACTTCAGGGGTTTTGACTTAATTGCCGAACCAAAGTCAAAGTAGCTTAAGCGGTCGGTGTGGATTTTCTTTGATCAACCAGCCC
This sequence comes from Microstegium vimineum, assembly GCA_022036555.1. Classification (NCBI taxonomy): domain Eukaryota; kingdom Viridiplantae; phylum Streptophyta; class Magnoliopsida; order Poales; family Poaceae; genus Microstegium; species Microstegium vimineum. The sequence continues at coordinate 1,513,115 of CM039134.1, read as the reverse complement.
AAAAACTCTATAAGTAACCAAAGAATAGGACTTTTTCTTTCCATCCTGGCAGTAGACCATACTGTTGACAAGAGGATGCCTAGTAATATCATAGATAGAGATATAATATAATCTTCTTTTTCTTTTAGAAACTATACGTAATTGTTTCATTCTTCTCGTGGCAACAACCATTTGCAGCGTCCTTTTCTTTGCATCCTTTCGGTTTTGAACTGCGCTTTGCCCGTACTAGGTCTTGAAACTTAGCTGAAACCAGGAATGAAGGTCATGCAATTTCTCGTATGATAATGAATCGAGTTTCGAAACACAGTTGTTGTAGGTCTCTTTCTTAAAGGAAGGCTCTCTGCTCCATTGAGTGACGATTCAATGGTTCTATTCATCCTATTCCTAGATCGATCCATTAACTTGGGTTTTGTTTACCAGTTGGTTCGGTCAACTTGTGGCATAGCTGTATTGGACGCGATACGGTGAATCATAAGAGCCCCTTTTTGCTTTCCGATACTTTCTTGTTAGTTTAACCTGCCACTTTTCGCATCAATAAACCTGATAAAGCCCCAAACCATAGAGTACTTAGCACGGGTGCTACAGAGAGATGTGTTTTTATATCCCGCATTGAAAATCCTCCTTCTGTATTGGAATGGAATACATATATGATCAGATACTCTTGCCCAAGATCCTTATTGAGATTTGGAATTCATGTTTGCATTACACACCATGTATGTGTAGCTAAAAGAGTTCTGGTTGAATGATTAGCTCTTGCCTGTATACACCCCATAGAGAGTAGATAGATTTAAGTAGGCATAGATAAAGAAGGAGTTTCTCTTTCTGGCACATTGAAAGCATTCCAACGCTTATAGTTAAAGCGGGAAAAGCTATAGATCTTTTTCATCTTCCCTCTTGATGAGTTATCCGACCAAGTAATAGGCCACCGAGAAGGGAGTAGACAAGGCGTGTAGCGGGAAAGGAAGGTAAAGTACATGTCGTCTTTGGTCAAGTAGATCGCTCTGCTTTCCGAGGAAGAGGGGGCGAGAAGCATATATATTTTTAGAGTACATATCGTTCGGCTCTCCTAGGTTGTCGTGTTTTGAAACATCAGGTGGCGCGCGCGTTGGAGTGCTCGAATGATTAGTCATGCACTTGAACACTCTTTCTTTATATACACAATTCCTTGTAACGACATTACCAGGAAGAGAAAAGTACGAGTGGTATGGGCATAGTACCCTTGAACTTTTAGAAAGAAGATGGAAAGCTAAAGTCACGGTTAGGAGAGCTGCTTTGTTGCAGGTAAAGAGCAGGTAGTGAGAGTTTTCCATCAGTAAAATGTTCATAGTAATTCCCCCACGGTTTCACATCCTTTAGTCTCGCAGTTCAAGCAATAGTACAGATCAGTTTTGGGAAGAATATTTATTATAAGACGAAAATAGGGAGGTAAGTCAGTGTCCTTCAACTATCTGTTTTGCATCCCTTAATTTCTATTAGGCTACGGTGGCAGAGCTCTTATTGAGTGGGATCAGAATTGTGAGCTAGAGGATCCTCTGCAATAAGCATAAAAAGATCCTAACCTTATTATGGTTAGATGAGACGACCTTTGTTGCAGACCAGGTCGAAGAGAAGAAGACAGAAAGACATGCACTAACTCCTCGGCATCCAACTCCGAGATTAGCAGAAGAAGTGCAGTTATTCCAAAGCAGCCAAACAAGTCTTTTTCAGCATTGTTGCGGTTGGGAAGAAAGGCAGAAGCTGACACCGGACCAGAACTAGTCTATTCCAGGGGAGCAAATAAAGCAAGTCCTTTCCAATTAGAGGGCGGTCTTGAAAAGTGAAACTAGTAGGTTAAGTGGAAGTGGGGAGTTGGTTGGAAGTAAGGAATTTTCCACAGGAAGACAGACTCCACCGGACGACATCTCGAATCCAGATTATTGAAATATAGATGGACCTTCTTGGATAAGACGACGAAAATGGGAGCAAAAAGAGGTCATGTCATACCATTTATTCCGCCAAGAAGCATTCATCTACGGCACCGCTTCGGGTCTTGGTTGGGGATTTACTTGCTTTCGTGGGGAAAGAAATCCATAATATTATGGCAATAAGGAAGGTAATATTTAAATGCAGTCTCCCTCGCCACCAGATGGAGGACTTGGTTTGCTAGCTCATCCGCAGACAGGCCAAACTATGCTCTTATGATTCGACAAAAGAGCAACTTCGTTGGGTGTTTGACTGGCGTATATGAGTCTCGGTTCTCATTGCTTTGAATTTCAGTAATAGATCTATCTGAGAAAGCTATAAAAGAAATGTTGAAATCTTTGATCTTATTCGCGGCAGTCAACGCTATCATCCTTGTTGTGGTCTGGTATCATGATTGGACCAAGCAGGGGTTGCCCCGCTAGCTTAGGTCTCTTACATTCCGTAAGTTTCTCGGTAATCCCCTTTTTCTGCCTACTCTGTGTATGTATAATAGAATAATAAGCCCGGCCAGGTTGCAGGCTTTTGGATTTCCTTCGATGGAGTTTTTTTCTTTATGCGGCTAAGAGCGCTAAGAAGCCGCTGCTATAACTCCCTATTTCCCAGCGTCTATTCTAATTAGTAATGCAAGCTGTAATTATGACTTCTTTTCTCTAGAAGTTTCTTTCTTAAATTTATTACACTTCACTTCATTAGAAGGCTCCTAAGAATCAATCACTTGATTACCGCACACAACATCTACATAGTTGTTGTAACACTTAATAAAGTATGCTACCACGCTTCATGCCATTTCTTTTTTTTTCTTAAGTAGGTGAATGTTCAAAAAAAAATATGTAAGATAATCAGATGGTATAGGATCATTATTCTTGTGATTGTAAACGAGTGATATGTTATTAATATCTTGAGTATGGGAGTATGGAAGAATTAGATTTATCTTAATAAAGTAATTTATTATTTTAAGTGGATGTCCCATATTAATAAAGACCTTGGTATATATATACATCAGGGACTACTTTTACGTAAGGCGGTGGTGTTCATTCAACTCAACGTACTGCTCTTTGGTGTAATAAAAGCTTTTTTTTCTCTAAAAGATGCTGGTGCTTCTAAAAAATGTTGGTGCTCATGCTACTATAAAATAAACTAATATGTTCATATTTTACCTTTTCCCCTCTATCCTCAGCGGCAACTGCTGAGACTATGATGGGGAGGGGGAGGGAGATAAGGAGTAATGATGGGGGCGATGGTGCTTATTCAACTCGATCAACTGTTCTTTGGTTTAATAATAAAAGCTTATTTTTTTTAGTAAAATGTTGGTGCTCATGCTGCTATAGAATCAACTAATATGTCTATATTTTAGTCCCCCCTCCCCCCCCCTCTATCCTCAGCAATAGCTGAAGAGACTATGATCCATGATGATTATGATGCTGGAACAATGAGGGATGGTGATTCTGATGGAACTATGAGCGATGCTCTTGCTGCGATCTATGATTTGGTTATGATGGTTCTCTATAACTCAGTGGTTAGGAAATGGGCGAAGAATGATGCGGATGTATCAGACCTTTCTAAAAGGCCTCAACTTAACACAGCATGTTTGGTTGACTAACTTATTTTCCTAGAGATTTCTGTAGTGATGCATTCTATTAAAGAATATTTCTCCGATTTATGCTTGCAAAATTTTAATTTTATTCGATCAGCCAAGATAAGTGATCTAATATCTTAAGGCAACCCATCCTCAGAATTATATTATCCTAAGCCACTTCTGCAGCTCTCAAACAAATATATTCCTAAGAGCATCTCTAAGAGATTAGCCAAACTGATTAGCTAAATTTAGTGATTTTGTTGCTCTCTAAAATAGATAATATTAAAGTACTCCAACAGATTCTGTAAAACTAAAAGTTGGATAGCTAGTGTGGTAGACTATCTAAAAGTAGAGAGTGAATTAGGTGGGATAGAGAATCACTAAATTTGGAGAGTCATTTAGATAGTCTGTTGGAGACGTTTTTTCTTTAACAATAGCCAAATTTAACTTTAGAGAAGGATTTAGCTAGTCTCTTGGAGATGCTCTAAAAGTAGAGAGCGAATTAGGTGGGATAAAGAAACACTAAATTTAGAGAGTCATTTAGATAGTCTGTTGGAGACGTTTTTTCTTTAGCAATAGCTAAATTTAACTTTAGAGAAGGATTTAGCTAGTCTCTTGGAGATGCTCTAAGACTAGAAAAGCTTCTTAAAGTAACTTCATAATTTGTAATATTGTGTCATTTTTCTTGAATTGAAGAAACCATACTGCTCCGGTACTCCCTATTTAAAAAATAGCACGAATCTTAAAGCAAACAATTAAAGGAATTAATTATTTTCTATTTGATTTGATTTGTTGTCTGGGCCATGATTGGGCTTCGGTTCAACCCAGACTAGAATCCAACCAATCCTAAATTAATTCGTCCTAGATGGTGTCGCGAGCAGCAGATGCTAGCGGACGCTCTCAGCTCTACTCCTCCCCAGATCCCATGTCATCGTGTTACGACAAGGAGCATCGATGGTGACGCCGTTGCCGTTGAGCAAGAAGAAGCCTCTGCGAACCGCCGAACCTGCTGGATGCATGTGCTGCTCCTGTCCTGTGAAGCAAGCACCGCGGCGGCATCTACGTCTCCCAGTATCGGGCCGTCGCTGATAAAGATGACACCGACGAGTTTGGTTTTGGTAGCGCTGAATACCAGCGATGCAGTTGGAATGCACTGTGGAAGAGCATTGCCGGTCTCGACAACAAAGACCACCACAGCCAACGTCCCCGAGCTGCTTGCAGAGAACCTGGTGCGTGGGCACGGCGTGCTCTCAGGCAGTCTGCTCGGACTTTGCCAACGTCGTCTTCACGACGCTCGTGGTGGTCGTGAATGCTAGGCTTCCCTACATCAGCCAGCTTCTCCTAGTCCGCCTCATGCTCCGCGTCAGGCCTCAGGCACACGCACACCCATGCAAGCGGCAACCGAGCACTAGCTGCGACGGGTGCAGACGCGTTCGTGGCGCACCTGGTGAACCAGGGCGTGCCGCACTACCTGCTGGCACTCGAGCTTCTCGCGCTGCTTCTCGACCGGGCGACGAACGTCGCTTTGGGCCTCCAACAAAATAAGGGAGCAGGGAGGACGAGAGGACGTGTTGGGCTCAGGGCTGGGTTGGATGGACTAAGCCCAACCGTGAACCAAGCAAAAAATAAAATAGAAAATAATTATTTTATTAAACTTAGATGCTTTGAGATTTGTGCTATTTTTTAGAAGAGGGAGTACCAGAGCAATTGCCATTCTTTTATAACATGCTGAAGATCAATTCATAAACCTTAAAACCTCATTTGGACAGGATTTAGAATTGGTATTGTGAACTTGCCAATTCCACTGTATGTATGGTTTAAAATTCGGATTGGAATTTGAACCCATACCAGTTGGTATTGGCTATACCCTACCCCTCCTCATCTCCAATATCGAGCCCCACGACTTTGTATTGTGCCACATTACCCCCAACGCGGAGGTGATCCCGCCGCCACTCTTCTCTTCTTCCCCGGTGCGACGACTCCTCTCTTCGGCTCTTCCTCATGCCCAGCGCCCCTTCTTCCTCTTCTTCTCCATGGCCGCGCGAGGCCCTGCCATTGCTTGCCGAGATCCACCCTGCATGGCCGAGGTCGAGCTCCCCCATGGGTTTCGCCCCCCATGCAGGGGCGGAGCTTAGTACATGCCAAATTGAGTTCTGGCCCTTGCTTGCTTCCGACACATTTTGAAGCGGATACGTGCACTACTCCTGAATAGCCCCGGCTGGTGGTACTGGATTGGATTACTTGTACGAGCTTGTCATGAGTAAAATCAGGTCTCCGCCTCATCGATTGCAGCACTAGTTGAATGACATTTATATATTTTTTAAAAAACAAAAATGACGTTTATATTTTGTCAAATGCTGGCTACTAATTTAGCGTGCAATCGATGTTTTGAACTACTACTAATTTAGCGTGCAGTGTGTAGATAAGAAATGTTGGATAAAATGGTTGTTTGTCCAGTTGACTTTCGTGGCGCATAGAAGCTTTCAGTTAACAACCTTACCCTTCTCATCAAGCAACTCCTAAAATACCACCAATTCAGTCCCAATCTTGAAAACGACACAATTATTGATTTTTTTCCTCAAGTCAGAATGGAGAGGCAAGAAACAAACACACAGAGGTCACCCCAACCTGCCCCACACGCGACGCCGAGACGCACCAGGACAGAGGCAAAGGTGTGCATGCACACAGTGGTGGCAGAGGCAGCAGACACGATCAACTTTTTTCACCGAGGTTCATCCCAGTTTTTTTTCGGCAAATATGTCAACGCGCGAGGTCTAGAATGGTCGGTTCTGCGTAAGGGCCGTGCAGCCATGCGGCGGCGATGGCGCCGTACGCCTTGTCAGTGAGGTGGATGCCGTCCCAGTTGAGCGCGCTGGACGGGTTCGCGCAGGCCGTCGCGCCGGGGAGACCGCACGCCGCCGTGGCGTTGTAGTTGTACCTGCCGCCGGCCCCGCAGCACGCCACCAGCGCCGCGCCGCCGTTGAACCCTGCACCGCGCCCATGCGTAACATTAGTCATCCTGCAGTGCGTGTTTTATAGAACAAGAAGCATTGCGCTTGCGCTTGATCTCACCAAATTCCGCCGGTTTCTGAAGGAACTTGACGATGGGCCGGAAGTAGTCGGCGAAGGCGATCCTGGTGTGACGGTACTTGTGCTGGAGCGTCTGAACCTCTCGCCGGAGGAGGCGGTTGTGGTAGCGCGCCAGGCCGTTGAACTTGTTGAGACACCCGTACTCGTCGTAGTCCGACTTGTCAGGGCTCGCGTACAGCGTCAGGATGATCGGAATGCATCCCGTCGGCAGGTTCCCCGGCACGACGATGCGCTTGGCGCCGAGCTTGATCAGCCTCTGCGTGCATGCACGCGCAAGTTTGCATTGCGTGGTCAACCAAGAAACAGGATGATCGAGTATTCGAGTTCGTTCAGTTGTCCAAAAAAAATGAATTCAGTAACTCAGTTGACCGAGGCTAGTACCTACCTCCACACCGTCGGCGATGGCCTTGACCACCGTCGGGACGTACGTTCTCGTCTCTTCCACTGTCTTGTTGGCGGCGAGGAGGAAGACGTAGTCGTTCCCTCCGAACTCACCCATGACGAAGAGAGATCTGCTCAGGTACTCATCGCATCGTTTAGGGGTGTCGCAGAGCGAGGGCTTGAGCCGCTCGAACCACCCGATCTGCACGCTGAAGGAGCTGTTGAACGGAGGAACAGAGGTGATGTTGTGCTCAAGAAAGTAGGACAGGTCCAGTGCCGTCGCCCCCACGACGGCGAAGTTCGCGCCCTTGCTGAAGCTCTGCGTCGTGTTCAGGGATGGCGGCACGAACGGCAGACCAAGAGCCTCAGCTGCGTATGCAAGCAAGCGAAGATCCATGCATGTCAAATACAGTACAGATAGGGAAGAAGTACGTCTTCAGAGCTAGTCGGTTAGCGTGTAGACGTACCGATGAAGTCGAGGATGATGCGGCCGTTGCTCGCCCGGCCGGTGGGGCGGCGGAAGAAGGTCTCGCCGTAGGGGAGGTTGTTGAAAGGAATGACGGGGATGATGGGCGCAGCGAGCCTGACGAAGTTGCCCGTGTCGGCGTAGGAGTTGCCGAAGCTGAATATGGAAGTGAAGAATCGATTGGGCCCGTAGCCGGCGGCGTCCGCGCCGTGGACCTGGCACGAGACGAGTAGGAGCAGCACGGCGGCGGCGGCGGCGATGCAACTCCCCATGGCTGTGGTCTGTGGACTTGGGTTGGGTAATGGAAGAAAGATTCTGAAAAGTGAAAATTCTGCTCACGTTGGATGTTCAGAATAAATTTAGGCGATCGGGGTCTTGGGATCTACAGCTTCAGGTTTTGATTATTGCACCGCTCGTTGACCTTTATATGCTAAAAAAATCGGCCAGAGCAGTTGTCGGGTACAAAGCTAAGGGGTACCCTAAACCCTTCGATAAACTGACGCTCAACATAGCAACTATTTTTAAGACACGACCCAATCAGCTGTTCAAGTCCACAAAGAAGGACCCATCACACGAAGACCCCCCGCACCGGCAACAGCAACCAATCGTAGGTCGGCCCATTTCGGGAAAGACATGACGGACCGGGGGTCGAACGAACGACCCCTCCGCCTCCGCCTCGACCCCGAATGACGGACCGGGGGTCGAACGAACGACCCCTCCGCCTCCGCCTCGACCCCGAATGACGGACCAGGGGTCGAACGAACGACCCCCAGGCGGGAAGCTCGATCAGCTCACCTGCTCCCGGTATGGTTTAAAGGGGATCCGATGCGCCTACTTGCCCCCACCTAACGCCATGGGCGCCCACTACCGCGGTCAAATCCACCAACTCACCGCCCATGCCCTGGATCTCCGTCAACTGTGCTGCCGCTGTAACCACGTCGCGAGTACGGACTCCAGAGGCACCCCTCGAGCCATGAACAGGACAACCCTCGACTACGTCTTCAGGGATACGACAAGGCCATGCTGGTCTCCACCCCCCCCCTCGACCAGGGGGCTCGACCCCTGTCTCCAACCACTCCGGTATGGGGCCCGTCCCGTCCGCCGCGTCCCGCTTCAGCAACGTCCAGTCCACCATCACCATGCCCCGGAGCACCGGAAGGACCGGAACGCCACGCCGCCACAGTGATCGACGTCCCTTCGTCGGCATGGCGCCACGGACATGCCTCCCATGCTGCAACAGTTTAGAACTTTGTACTCTCAGGCCTCCCCTTGGTCTATAAAAGGGGACGCTGGGATAGAAGAAGAGAGGATTCTCGCACGAACGCACACATGGGTATTCGCATTCAGACATCAGCTCTGATCCCCGCACACCACACATCCGATTGCTTGATCGACCTCTCAAACAATCAACCGACCACCTAGGATAGCCCTGCTAGCCCTAGGCCTTAGCTCATCCTGGGCACCCCCGTGTAAAACAGCTTGTACCCCCTGTACGAGCACTTCGGTGCAAGATAATACAATCCATCCTACCCCGCTGGACGTAGGGCTTTCTGTGCCCGAACCAGGATAAATCTTGTGTTCTTCTTGCATCACATCTGAGAGAGGGAGCACGCAATATACAAATTTACGAGCCGGTGGTCTTGACCCCCTGGGTCATAACACCGACAGTTGGCGCGCCAGGTAGGGGGCTTTGCGTGTCGATCAACTCCGAACTACTCTCCCAGATGGATTCCACGATCCCATCACTTCCATTCGCCACCATCGTCTGGTTCGGGAGTCTAGAGTTCATGTCCTCGGGCCACGGCCACGACATGGTTCTGCTCACCAGTAGTGGCATGGACAGCAGCAGCTCCGGTACGCCGGGGCCAAGGAGGACCAGGCGACGGTCCCACCACTCGCGCCTTTCGCCTGCGATCAGGAGGGGGTGCGAACGACGCCGACGCACTCTTCACCGCGCGGATCCCGAGACGCCGAATGTCGTCCCCCGGCCTCAGCTAGCGACACAGTTCCTCCGTTCGGGGGCCTGTTTGACCCATGCTTGCGGGTCGGGGCGGGTACCTCTCTGAGCCCGACTTTGGCTCTGCCATATTGTCGTCTCAGAGGGTCCCCGTGGCCTCTCCGACACACTCGGCCGCGCCGCCGCCACATAACCTGTTTCCACACGAGCTCTACAACAACGTCAGACTCTGTTCTGCTTTTGTAGGCTCGCAGATGCAGACACGTTGCGGGTCTCCAGGGAACCTGCTACGTGCGACGATCAACCTCGTAACCACCTCTCCGCCGGACGAGCGTCCGGAGCCACGACGAGCCCCAATCCCGGGTTGTCACACCTAGGGCACGTTACGGCGACAGCTGGAGGAGGAGCGCAGGGGATCTTTCACCAACTTCTACCACGGCTACCCCGACTCGGACTCCCCCGATGAGGATTACGATCCCACCCGGGAATGTTTCCACCTCGACGGCCAGGTTGACTCCCAGGACGACGCCAACGACGCCGCGGCCACGGACGAAGGAGGAGGGGGCAATGCTACACCAGCACGAGACACCGACCCCCCGAGTCCCGACAAAGCCGATCCACCTCAGGACGTCCAGATCACGCAGGTCCGAGAGCTGCTCGCCAAGCTCGAGGAAGAACGCCTACGACTTCAGCAGCTCGAGCACGCCCTCGAGCGAGATCGCGGGCGCCCACAGGGTGGAGGAGCTCACGAGCGGGCCCGGGAAGTCCATCGACATATCGTCGAGGAGGGGGCAAATGAGTGCCGCGTCTACAACCGTGCCAGCCAAAATGTCGTAGCGGCCGTGATGCTGCTTCGTGACATGCCGGCGCCGTCAACACCCCAAGCGCGATGCATCAGGGACGAAATCCAGGGGCTTCTCCAAACCGCGGCCGTGCAGCAGGCGGCGAGCTCGGCCTCGAGGCGCAGAGGAGCTTCCTCCGAGCATCAGGACGTACCCCCTCGACAAAATCGAGAGGTATTCGTCCACCAAGACAAAGCGCCCTAAGGCGGAGTAAAGCGACGACCAGTTCAAGACCGCATCGTCGACAGCCGACCACCGCGGGAGAACAATCGACGCCGGTACGACGACGCTGAGGCTCGAGGTTATAGCGCTCACAGAGGTGGGCGCTATGACAGTGACGAAGATCGACGTCGATCTCCGGAACCACCAGGGCCACGAGTCTTCGGCAGAACCATCCGGCAAACCGCCTTGCCTGTCCGCTTCCGTCCGCCTACCAGCCTGGTCAAGTACAACGGCGAAACCAAGCCGGAGCTCTGGCTTGCTGATTTCAGACTGGCATGTCAGCTAGGAGGAGCCGACAACGACCACGTCATCATTCGGCAACTCCCGCTCTTCCTCTCTAACACCGCTCGAAGATGGCTCGAGGAGCTCCCCCCAGACTTAATCCAAGACTGGCCCGACCTGGTCAGGATCTTCGAGGGGAATTTCAAGGGCACATACGAGTGGCCAGGGAACTCCTGGGATCTCCGCAGCTGCAAGCAGAGGCCGGGGGAGACCCTCCGCGCCTTCACCCGTCGATTTTTGAGGCAGCGTACCGCGCTAACCCACATCTCCGACACGACGTCATCACGTCGTTCATCGCCGGAACAACCTGCAAGGAGTTGGTGCGGGAGCTGGGACGGAACACCCCCAAGACCGCCAACGAGCTCATGGACATTGTCGCCAACTACGCGGCCAGCGAGGAAGCCGTTGGCGCATTCTTCTATGCACCCTCAGACAAGGGGAAGGCCAAGGCGGACGAGCCCGGGGGCTCGAACAACGTGCCCAAGAGGAGCAACAACAATGACAACAACAGTAAGAAGAAGAAGAAGAAGAAGAAGAACCAGCTGGGTCGACGCGACGTCGAGCCCGATGATCTTGTCGCTGTAGTAGACAAGAAGAAGCCTCGAGGGCCCCTTCCCGACGGGGGCGTCTTCGACAAGATGCTGAAAGAGCCCTGCCCCTATCACACGGGACCGACCAACCATAGTCTCGAGGACTATCGCATGCTCAAAAGGTACTTCAACTCTCTTGGCTTCAAGAAAGATGACAATAAGGGGGATCCGCACGACGGGGACGACGACAAGAACGAGGGCTTCCCCGAGGTCCACGGCTGCTACATGATCTATGGGGGACCCTCGACTCAGTACGCGTCAGTGTAAGAGGGAGCGTCGAGAGGTCTTCTCCGTTCGATCCTAGGCTCCTTGATACCTCGACTGGTCCCACACGTCGATCACCTTCGACCAGGACGACCACCCCGAGCACGTCCCCAACGCAGGGGTCTACCCGCTCATCGTCGACCCGATCGTGCTCAACACCCGCCTCACCAAGGTACTCATGGATGGGGGAAGCAGCCTCAACATCATCTACGTCGTGACCCTCGACCTCCTGGGATCCCGAGGACCGCGCTCTTGCCCAGCGCGGGAGGATTCCACGGGGTCGTCCCAGGAAAGAAGGCACTCCCGATCGGCCGCGTCAAGCTACCCGTCTGCTTTGGCACCCCCTCGAACTTCCGAAAGGAGGATCTGACCTTCGAGGTGGTCGCGTTTCGTGGCATCTATCACGCCATCATCGGTCGACCAGGGTACGCCAAGTTCATGGCGATCCCGAACTACGCCTACCTCAAGCTGAAGATGCCAGGGCCCATGGGGGTCATCACCGTCGGCACCTCCTACGAGCACGCATACGACTGCGACGTCGAGTGCGTGGAAAACGCCGAAGCCGTCGAGGAGATGGAGTCCTCGCGGCCCTCGACGACCTCTCCAGGGAGATCCCCGACCCCAAGCGACACGCCGGCCACTTCAAGCCTACGGAGGACACCAAGACCGTCCCGCTCGACTCCGGCCACGCGGATGGGAGGGCGCTGACGATCAGCGCCACCCTCGAGCCCAAATAGGAAGCCGTGCTCGTCGACTTTCTCCGTGTGAATGCTGACGTGTTCGCATGGAGTCCCTCGGATATGCCGGGCATTCCGAGGGAGGTCGCCGAGCACTCCTTGGACATCCAAGCCGGATCCAAACCGGTGAAGCAACGGCTGCGCCGTTTCGACGAGGAGAAGCGCAGAATCATCGGGGAGGAGGTCGACAAGCTTTTGAAGGCCGGATTCATCAAGGAGGTACATCATCCCGAGTGGTTAGCAAATCCCGTACTTGTCAAGAAAAAGAATGGAAAGGATAGGATGTGCGTAGACTACACTAGTTTAAATAAAGCATGTCCCAAGGTTCCTTTTCCATTACCACGTATCGATCAAATAGTAGATTCCACTGCGGGATGCGAAACTCTCTGCTTCCTTGATGCGTATTCCGGCTATCACCAAATAAAAATGAAGGAGTCCGATCAGCTTGCGACTTCCTTCATCACCCCCTTTGGCATGTTTTGCTACCTCACCATGCCCTTCGGTTTGCAAAACGCCGGGGCCACATATCAGCGATGCATGCTCCACGTCTTTGGGAAACACATAGGGCCGACCGTCGAGGCCTACGTCGATGACATCGTGGTCAAGTCCAAAACAGTCGGAAACCTGGTCGGGGATCTTGAGATCGCGTTTGGGTGCCTCAGGGCAAATCGCATAAAACTAAACCCTAAGAAGTGTGTCTTCGGAGTTCCTCGAGGCATGCTCCTAGGGTACATTGTTTCCCAACGCGGAATCAAGGCCAACCCTGAGAAGGTAACCGCAATCACAAGGATGGGCCTGATCAACGACCTCAAAGGCGTGCAAAGGGTCACGGGGTGCGTCGCCGCCCTCAGCCGGTTCATCTCGCGGCTCGGAGAGAAGGCACTACCCCTTTACCGCCTCCTAAAGAAGACGGAACACTTCGCGTGGACTGTCGAGGCCGAGGAATCACTCTCCAAGCTCAAAGCCTTACTCATCTCGCCACCTGTCCTGGTACCCCCGAGCCCGGCCGAGCCCCTCTTGCTCTATGTCGCGGCAACCACCCAGGTAGTCAGCGCTGCCGTAGTGGTCGAGAGGGGGGAGGAAGGACATGCCCTGCCGGTTCAGAGGCATGTCTACTTTGTAAGTGAGGTACTTTCCGAGACTAAGACGAGATACCCCCACATCCAGAAACTGTTGTATGCCATCGTCCTCACCCGACGCAAGCTCAAACACTACTTCCTGAGCCACCCGGTTACCGTGGTCTCGTCTTTCCCCCTCGGGGAGATAATTCATAACCGGGAGACGTCCGGGAGAATCACAAAGTGGGTGGTCGAGCTCATGGGGGAAACCCTCTCCTACGCCCCTCGGAAGGCCATCAAGTCTCAGGTATTGGCAGATTTCATTGTAGAATGGACCGACACTCAGCTACCCCCGGCGCAAGTTCAGACCGAGCTCTGGACCATGTACTTCGATGGGTCGTTGATGAAGACGGGGGCAAGCGCCGGATTGCTATTCATATCACCCTCAGGGGTTCACATGCGCCACGTCATCCGTCTCCATTTGCCCGCCTCCAACAACGTAGCCGAGTACGAGGCCCTCGTCAATGGTCTGCGCATTGCCATCGAGCTCGGGGTCCGACGCCTCGACGTTCGGGGGGACTCGCAGTTGGTAATCGACCAAGTGATGAAAGATTCGAGCTGTCACGACCCCAAGATGGAAGCCTATTGCAAGGAAGTCCGAAGGCTCGAGGACAAATTCTATGGCCTCGAGCTCAACCACATCGCCTGCCGGTACAATGAAGCCGCTGACGAGCTTGCCAAAACCGTATCTACCCGAGGCACGGTTCCTCCTGACGTATTCTCGAGGGACCTTCATGAGCCGTTCGTCGACCTAGGCTCGGGGGCTCCCGCCTTCGAGCAAGGGGTCGATCCACCAACCTCAACCATCCCCCCTCGAACAGGGAAGAAGTCATGGAGATCGACGGAACAGCCGCAACGCCAACCCCCTCGACGGACTGGCGCGCACCCTACCTCGAGTATCTGATACGGGGTGAGCTCCCAGAGGACCACACCGAAGCCCGACGCGCCAAAACCTACGTCTTGTATGGGGATGGCCGCGAGTTGTATCGACGCAGTCCTACTGGTGTACTTCAACGCTGCCTCACCCTCAAGGAAGGGAGGGCACTGCTGAAGGACCTACACTCGGGGGCTTGCGGCCACCACGCGGCGCCAAGAACGCTGGTAGGAAGCGCCTTTCGACAAGGCTTCTACTGACGACGGCCATCACCGACGCTACCAAACTCGTTCGATCTTGCAAGGGGTGCCAATTCTACGCCAGACAGACCCACCTACCTGCCCAAGCTCTTCAGATGATACCCATAACTTGGCCATTCGCAGTATGGGGGCTCGACATGGTTGGCCCCCTGAAGAGAACCAAAGGTGGCCACACCCACCTCCTCGTGGCTGTAGACAAGTTCTCAAAGTGGATCAAGGCTCGACCCATCGCCAACATTCAATCTCGACAAGCCGTGCTGTTCTCCACCGACATCATCCACCGCTTCGGGGTCCCCAACGTCATCATCACCGACAACGGAACCCAGTTCACCAGCCAAAAGTTCCTGGACTTCTGTGACCACCATCACATCAGGGTGAATTGGTCTACAGTCGCCCACCCTCGAACTAACGGCCAGGTCGAGCGCGCCAATGGTATGGTTTTGCAGGGCCTCAAGCCAAGGATCTTCGATCGGCTAAACAAACATGGCAAGAGATGGGTCGATGAGTTGCCCGCTGTCCTATGGAGTCTCCGAACGACACCAAGTCGAGCGATGGGGTTCTCTCCGTTCTTCTTGGTCTATGGGTCTGAGGCTGTCCTCCCCACTGACCACGAATACGAGTCCCCTCGACTAAAAGCCTACAGCGAGCAGGCCAACACAACAGCCCGAGAGGACTCCCTCGATCAGCTCGAGGAAGCCCGAGACGTGGCCCTCTTCAAATCGGCAAAGTACCAGCAAACGCTGCGGCGCTACCACGACAAAAACGTACGCAAAAGGGACCTCGACGTCGGCGACCTCGTTCTGCGCCGCCGACAAAGCAGCAAGGGGCATCACAAGCTGACGCCACCTTGGGAACGACCCTTCATCGTGGCGGAGGTGCTGAAGCCAGGGACTTACAAGCTGAAGAACGACAAGGGCGATATCCTCACCAACACATGGAACATCGAACAACTACGTCGCTTCTATCCCTAAGGCCTCGAGGCCTCGTACATTTTCTGCATTATGTACACTTATCGCATTATGAATGAACAAAATGTTCTCGAAATACATTTCACATTCGTTCATAACTCTAAGGTAGCCTCGACTCTGCCCCGGCAAAGTCGAGCCTCCCTTGGGGGCTGACAGGGGGGGACCCCCCTTCTAAGTCCTCTAAAAACCCGAACGTTTTCTCGAAACTTGGCTTTCCCTCTCGATCTTCGCCTCGAGTACGCTTCACGGCTAAGTAAAAAAACGCCTCGAACTCCCTAAGGGTCGAGGGCCGTCGAGCCGGGGCCTCTCCTAGGCCTCAGGGCTATGGTATCCCCACTTGCTCCCCCCTCCAGGGATACGAGCGTGCGTCGAATACTTAGTCCACAAGCAACGACTCAGGCAAAGAGAAATAGAGACAGCTCGAGAAGTAAAAACAACCAGATGCATCGCAAACAAAATGCATTAAATTAAGAAGCCCCCAGGGGCTCGACATCGTATTATTACAAAAACTAATCTATTACATGGACCTTCTTATCCAGATTTGGCTCACAGGCCTTGACTACTCCTCGCCGTCTCCATTCGCTGAAGGGAGCACTTCAGGCTCGAAGAGCTTCGCCAGCTCGCCTTCGGGCACCTCTGCGGCCTCGATCAGCTCATGGCACCTCGCCATGTTCTCCTCTTCCGATAGCCTCGGATCGGTGACGAAGCCGCTGGAGACGACGCTGAGGTCATAGATGTAGCCCGAGCGAACGACCGCGAGCGCCCGCTTCACGCCCACGTGCAGAGCAGCACGGACTTGCTCCGTCACCTCTTGCATCATGGAGTAGAAGCGGCGCAGGAGGGAGTCTCCTCGCGCGTCGCCGTCGACTGTTGGCTCCAGCTCGACCCCCAGGTCGTCGTAGAAGGAGGAGATAGCGCCCTCGAGCCTCTCATTAAGTCCCGCCTCCGCCCCGAGGAGGCCCTGAAGACTGGACAGGTCCTCGTGGGCTCGGGCCTTTTTCGCTTCGAGCTCTGTCAGAACGAGCACAGGACTCAGTCAAAACCAAAAAGTAGGGGAAGGGTCAAGACCAGGCAAGCTCAATAACACTCCCAAAAAACTTACCTGTGGCGTGCGCCTCCAGGGTGACGTAGCCCTGCTCGGTCCTCTCAATTTGATGGCGGACGTCGACAAGCTCCGCAGCTTGGTCGCCAATCTTAGCCTGGAGGTCCTGATGACCTTGCCAGCACCATCGAGGGCCCTTTTCTGGCTAGCCGCCACCTCCCCTAGAGTGGCGATCTGGGCTCGGGCCTTCTCCTCCGCGACACCCAGCACGTCGTGTTCACGGGAGACGACATCAACATCCCCCCTGGAGCCCCCAGATACTCTCCGCCGCCAGGGCCAGCTCCTCCCTCCTGCGCAGCCGCCACCCCAGCCCTCGCCTGGGCGACCTCGGCCTCGGCCCTCGACCGCGCCCGGGAGGCCTCCTCCTGGGCGGCCTTGACCTCCTCCCGCGCGGCTGCCGCCTCGGCTTTTGCCAGGGCGGCCTCGGCCTCCGCCTTCTCCAGCGAAGTGCGGAGGGCAGGAAGCTGCTCCTACACCCGGAGGATGAATTGGGACTTGTCGTACGACCTCGCCCTCAACGTCTGACAGGGATGAAAAGGAAGGTCATCAGAAAAGAGCAGCCAAGTAACCCAAGCAAGATCAAAGGAAGAACGAAGCTTATCTCCATCCCCCGATGCAGATCTACGGAAGCAACCTCCGCCGACAGGCGCACCACGTGCTCGAGCCACGCCCGAAACTCCTCCAGGTGCTCCCAATCCCCGAGCTTGGCCTGATCGTCGAGCTTGAAGAGGTGCGCCCTGGGTCTCGGGAGTCGGCCAGCTCGAGGGGCTCCTGCCCCAGAACCCGCTGCGGCGGTCGATCCTCTCCTGGACCTCCCGCATGATGCCTTGGCGCATCTTAGGGCCACCCCTGTGGAGCACCACCCGCTCCGCCAGAGTAGGGAAGGGAACCGCCCCCTCGAGCTAGGCTCTCTCGACCTCGGGGTCGCCTTGCGGGGCCACCGCTGGCCCCTTCGAGTCATCAACCCAAGGCGGAAGAAATCCCCGCCGGGAGAACAACCCTGCGCGGTGAAGAAAGCAAACGATCAGCGCCCCAAGCCGAAGGCTCACCGCGGGTCGACTAAGTTAGAGGACGGATTACCTCGAGACGACGATTGCCCGACCTCGAGACGAGGCTGAGCTGACGCCTCGGACGTTATCACGTCCGCCGCGCCGCTTCCCGGTAGCGCCGCAACGGCCCCCTTCGGTTCCGACGAAGGGGCCGCCGCTGCGGCCATCTCCGCCGGGTCCACCAGCTCCGCCACCATCTCGGCCACCTCTTCAGCAGTGGCCGTCACCGACATCCCCGCCATCTCCGCCGTGGGCGTCGCCTCGAGCTGCTCACCCCGTCCCCCCTCCCCAGGCTCTGGAACCGGCGCCGAAGTTCCCTCGACGGAGGCCTCCGCCGGCGACGGTTCCTCCGACGCGGCAGCAGCCGCGCCCCCGCGCTCGAGTCGCAGACGCGCCTCCCGCGATGCGAGGCCCTCGGGCCACCGCCTCGGCGCCAGGCGCTCAGGCGTCTCTCCCTCGCCGGCGATGGTCAAGTCGACCACCTCCACTTCTACGGCGGCTTGGGGCTCGACCCCCTCGGTCACGGCCGTCGTCGATGTCGGCTCTGCGCCCTCTGAGGCCGCAGGCGCGCCTGTTGACACAAAAAGCGTCAGATCTGTGAACACCTCGGGCTATTACCCAAAGCTCGGTATTCCAGAGGCGTGCCAGTCGATTTGACCAATCAATCGACAAGGATGATAACTAGAACAAACTGAACGAGACGACAGCGATGCGCCCAGACGTCAAGGCTCAGATTGATCAAGGATAACTAGAGCAGAGCTGAACGAGGCAAACAGCGATGCGCCCGGATTGCCAAAGCTCAGAGGTACTCCCACGCGGAACTAGCAAGGATTTGACGGAGATCAGGATGATGCAGCCCGTCGAAAGCTTAAAGAACTCATTGATGTCTATAACTAATGCAAAAAAGGGTAAATTGCGATAAAAAGTAGAATAAGATAAAATTGGTTTGTTTTGAATTGGATTGATTTTTTATTTCATAGCCCTCGGGCACATATTTATACTCCCGCATGGAGAGTTGTACAAAGACACGACACATATCCTTTCTAAAACAAACTCCTACTTTAAAGGAAACTGACTCGCGCAGGAGCCGGATAACAATATTTATTTCCTAAACAAACACACCTATTTTAAAGGAAAGTAAACGACCCATGCAAGAGTCGGACTCAAACTACTATAATAATACTGGTACAAAACACCAGTTTCCTTATTCTTTTCTTCGATGAAAACTTTCCATCGGTAGATCCCTTTAATCCGCGCCTTCCTTCTTTTGACCACCGGTAACCTTTTGCTGCTACCAAGCGCTAAGTTACGCCCATCGGCATCGGCAACACTTCCCTGATCGGCAACATTTCCGATTAGCGTCCTTGTGCTGGTAACTCCACCAATCATCCCCATCGGCAATCGGCAATGATCTCATCGGCAATCGGCAATGACTCTTCATCAGCCATCCGCAATGACTTTTCACCGGGCAATCAGCTTCAGTAAAACTTCACCAATTAACCTTTGTCGGCAAAGATCATCTAGCCTTCATCGGCAACACACTTGGCCCTCTGCAGCAGTCTTATCGGCAACATTGGCTCAGAATTTTCCCGATGCCGACGGAGAACGGACATTGACCAGTCAAGCCTTAGCCCACTTGACACGTGCCGAAAAACGGTGTCAACAGCGCCTCCCTCCGACGGGTGGGCGGGCACGGCCTCGACCACCACTCCGGTGGACCCCGCCGACGCGGCGGGCCGACCCGTCTCTTCCTTCGCTCGAGCTAGCTCCGCGGCGGCCTGCGCCTGCCCTCGCCCCATCGCCTCCCGCGCCTTGGCCGCCCACGCCGCCTCCGAGGTGAGGGTCGAACGGGACGGGGCAGCAGGACTGGCCCCGACGGTCGTCTCGACCGCTGCCTCCATCCTCAGCTTCTTCGCCAAGGTGAGGGACGAGCCCTCCGCCGGGCGCTTCGACCTAAAAAAGAAGCTCATACGCGATGGTAAGCATGAGTCATAATCAACGAAAAACACTTGGGATCAGCAGGAAAACAACTTACCCATGCGGGGTCATGGGGTTCCGGCCAATGGACTTCGAACCGCTCGGGGGCTTCTGTGAGGCACGCCGGGAGCCACTCCTCCCACCAGCGCTGGTCGCGGCAGGGGTCGAGGCCGCCCCCGATGTCGTCTCCTGGGCAGGGGCCGACGACGCTCCCGTCGTTCCCCCCTGACCTCCTCCTGCGCCGACGGGCCCGGCACCCGTGCGCTCGACCGGGTGGGCGCCGGAGGCGTGCTCGACCGACCCCTCGATGGGGATCGCGACGAACGCCCGCGCGTCTACCGCGGCACTTCACCTTGAGGAGCCACGGGGCGCTCGCCCTGCGGCTCGATCTCGCCAGTGGGGGCCGACCTCGACGTCGACCCCTCTCCTCCTCCGGTTCCAGCGGCCGCCCTCTGCAGCTTGGGCACCGCTTGTTCCTCCTCGAGCCCTCCTTGTGGCTCAGCCTCCCTGTCGCTGCTCTCCTCCTCCTCCTCATCCTCCTCTGAGGGCGACTCCTCCTCGGAAAGGTTGGCCCGCCTCTGCCGGGCCCGGCGTTGTTCACGCTCCTGCTTCTCTCGGGCCCTCTTGACCTTGTCTTTCTTCGCCTTGTCCTTATCCTTCTTCTCCTTCTCGGCCTGAAGGCATCTCGACTGGGATTCGCCCCGCTCCTCCTTCACCGGTGGCAGCGACTTCCGAAAGATGACGTCCCCCTGAGGACCACAAGGCAGTTAGGATGCATGCAAAGAAGACGAATAAGACGGGCAAAAAAGGACATTCAGAGAAAGAGTGTCGTACCGGCTGAACATGCCCCTGGTCGGGCATCATGGGGACGCTCGCGATGCCACCTAACTCGAACGCGCCGGCGAACAAGACACGCACTCGGCGAACCACCCTCTCGGGCGGTAGCTCGTCCTCCATGAGGCGACACCCCGTAAGATCGGCCTCCGGGTACATCTCGTCGAGGCGTAGCGGGCGAGCCATCAGCGGCACGACCCGCCGCTGGTGGAAAGCCGACGCGACGATCGCCACCGTGAGTCCCGCCTTTTTTAGACGGGCGATTGCGCCGAGCAGGTGGCCGAGGCGCGACTGCTTCTTCTTCTCGACGCCGTACCTCCAGTGGTTGGGCCTCGAGTCGACCGTCCTCCCGGTGTAGGCGGGGAGCAAGCCGTCATCGTTCCTCAGGTAGAACCATCCGAAGCGCCATCCAGAGTGGCTCGACGTGAGCTTCGCCGGGATCCAGCTGTCTGCCCGCTTGAGGGCGATGCTGCAGCACCCCGTCTTGACCATCTTGCGGTTGCCGAGCCCGGCCAACGCGTGGAACAGGCTCGCCTCGAACAGGTGGAGCCACAGGTCCCAGTGCAGCTCATTCCCCAGGTACCCTTCGCACACGGCGGTGAAAACCGCTGCGTGACAGATACCGTTGGGGGAGAGGTGCTGGAGCTCCACGCCGTAGTGGTGGAGGATCCCGCACAGGAGACGGTTGGGGGGAGCTCCCAGCCCCGCCCGGTGGAAGACTTCAAAGCTAACCACGTAGCCCTCCGGCGGGTTGGGCTCAGCATCCTTCGGCGATGGCACTACCCACTCCGGCCGGTCGACGGAGGTGATGGGCCGGAGGAGACCGCTCTCCACCAGATCTCCTAGACGTGCGACGGTCGCCGAAGACAGGAGCCAGGCATCGGGGCCGCGCAGGCTGTAGGTGGCCATGGGGGCAGGGAAGCTGGTGCGCTCGGATGCGGGGGTGGAAGGTATGTTCCCAATCTCTCCTCTCTCTACTCTTGTGCGCGCAGAGGTCCGGCTCGAAAGGAGGCAGGGAAGGTGATGGCGAAAAGGAGGTAGGGAAGGCAATGGCGAGAAGAAAGCAGTCGACTCCTCACTTCCGGTATTTATAACCGGAAGCCCAACGGGCGAATCCGACAGACAGGCAAGTGAATCTCCGCATTTAATGCGCCCACCTACCGCCTCCTCGTATTCCTCCAGGATAAGGCGCGCCCGTCGCGTCATCGGGTTCCACACCGCACTCCGCACCGCTCCCTGTGCCTGCTACTGTTGCGGCCGAACGGACATCTCCTAAAAAGGCGCGCGACGGTAAGCGTTATCTTCGGAGGTAAGCAACCGACGACGGCCCGTCCGTCAAAATCTCGAGGGGACGAAGGCTGGCCCTCAAACGGGGTTCGACAGCCACCCTCGAGTACCTGAGGTCAGAAAGGACCCAGGGTTACGGACTCCGGTCCACCCCCAAATCTTGAGGGGACGAAGGCTGGCCCTCGAACGGGGTTCGACAGCCACCCTCGAGTACCTGAGGACAGAGATGACCTCGGGTTACGGACTCCGGTCCGCTCCCAAGTCTCGAGGGGGCAAAGGCTGACCCATGCACAGGGTTCGACAGCCCCCCTCGAGTACTCGAGCCCAACGGGCGGATCCAACAAAAACGCAGGTATGTCCGCGCATTTAATATACCTACCTACCTCCCCCCTTTGTATTCCACAGGATAGGACGGCACCTTCGGAGGCGAGCGGCAGAAGTCGACCCGTCCGTCAAATCTTGAGGGAGCGAAGGCTGGCCCTTACATAGGGTTCGACAGCCACCCTTGAGTACCTGAGGTCAGGAAGGACCCATGGTTACGGACTCCGGTCCACCCCTAAAATCTCGAGGGAGCGGAGGCTGGCCCTACGAACGGGGTTCACAGCCGCCCTCGAGTAAGCGAGTCAGGGATGACCCAGGGGGGGCCAGGCGCGAGCCCCTAGCTCGAGAACGAACTCTCGAGCCCCCCCGGGACATATCCGAGGCATAACCACGGAATACCCAAGGATCCCTACGCCGGGAGGCATCGAGCCACCAGCTCCCATCGAACGGAGTTGGCACCTAGGTAAGCCACACGGTCTTGCTTAATGAGAACACCTCAGGGCTTCTAATCGACCCCTATCGAATGGGGCACGAGTTCTCACTTGGATTTTTACCCGTACCGGGCACAATTTCTACGGATTTCTGCCCAACACCAGCTCACAGAGGACTTTGAGGCTCGTCCTAACGAGGATAGCATGATGCTCTTCGCCCCGCAATCTGAATGCAAGAATCCGTGGTAAGGACGCCAGGAGGTAGTGAAAGCCCAGCCACACAGGGCTCGAGGGCCTGACTACGCACGGCACCCCTCGACGAAACAGGGTCGAAAACACTCGTAACCTGGCAGACAGAGTTGACCTCTCGGTAGGGGCGCTGTGACTCCAGTATAATGCTTGAGGGAGCGAAGGCTGGCCCTCGGAAGGGTTCGACAGCCGCCCTCTAGCACCTCCTTTTCAGAGAAAGAAACGCTCATAACCTGGCGAACGGAATCGACCCCTCGGTAGGGCGCCACGTCTCCAGGTACCCTTAAATCCCCTCGATAAAACGCACATCAAAGCCCCCAGAGGAGTTCTTAATCACTCCTCTGAGGCCTCGGGGGCTACCCCCGCGGGTGCGCTCGCGCGCACCCCACGGAGAACCGAACCTCTTACTAACTCTGCAGGTCAATGGCAAAAGCCCCTATGCGGATCCTTCTTATCCGCACAGAGGCTCGGGGGCTACTGTCGGGTACAAAGGTAAGGGGTACCCTAAACCCTTCGATAAACTGACGCTCAACATAGCAACCATTTTTAAGACAGGACCCGATCAACTGCTCAAGTCCACAAAGAAGGGCCCATCACACGAAGGCCCCCCGCACCGGCAACATCAACCAATCGTGGGTCGGCCAATTTTGGGAAAGACATGACGGACCGGGGGTCGAACGAACGACCCCTCCGCCTCCGCCTCGACCCCGAATGACGGACCAGGGGTCGAACGAACGACCCCCGAGCGGGAAGCTCGATCTGCTCACCTGCTCCTGGTATGGGTTAAAGGGGATCCGATGCACTTACCTGCCCCCGCCTAACGCCATGGGAGCCCACTACCACGGTCAAATCCACCAACTCATCGCCCATGCCCTGGATCTCCGTCAACTGTGCTGCCGCTGTAACCACGTCGCGAGTACGCACTCCAGAGGCACCCCTCGAGCCATGAACAGGACAACCCTCGACTGCGTCTTCAGGGATACGACAAGGCCACGCTGGTCTCGATCCCCCCCCTCGACCAGGGGGCTCGACCCCTGTCTCCAACCACTCCGGTATGGGGCCCGTCCCGTCCGCCCCGTCCCGCTTCAGCAACGTCCAGTCCACCATCACCATGCCCCGGAGCACCGGAAGGACCGGAACGCCACGCCGCCACAGTGATAGACGTCCCTTCGTCGGCATGGCGCCACGGACATGCCTCCCATGCTGCAATTGTTTAGAACTTTGTACTCTCAGGCCTCCCCTTGGTCTATAAAAGGGGACGCTGGGATAGAAGAAGAGAGGATTCTCGCACGAACGCGCACATGGGTATTCGCATTCAGACATCAGCTCTGACCCTCGCACACCACACATCCGATTGCTTGATCGACCTCTCAAACAATCAACCGACCACCTAGGATAGCCCTGCTAGCCCTAGGCCTTAGCTCATCCTGGGCACCCCCGTGTAAAACAACTTGTACCCCCCCTGTACGAGCACTTCGGTGCAAGATAATACAATCCATCCTACTCCGTTGGACGTAGTGCCTTCTGTGCCCGAACCAGGATAAATCTTGTGTTCTTCTTGCATCACATCTGGGAGAGGGAGCACGCAATATACAAATTTACTAGCCGGTGGTCTTGAACCCCTGGGTCATAACACCGACAACAATAATGTTGTGGTCATTGTCTCATTGAGAGAGTAGACACGTTGCCATTCTATCTGATTTCTCCTGTCGAGCTGGAGATGTTGTGCCACTAGTATTTACATAATTCTAGCCTACTTACTCCATTCTAAATTATAAGATGTTTAGTTTTTTACATCAAATTTGATTACTCGTCTTATTAAAATATATACATATAAACATGGTCAAATTTAAGTTATTTTTAAAGATTTTTTTTAGAATTACACAGTACAACGACGACGCTATAATATACACACATACTTAGCCCTATGAATACGGGAAATGTCTCACCGCTTGTGTATGCGACCGGCAGGGCTATCTGGACCGTCCATCCATTTAGTGGGCACGAATCTTGATGCTCCGAATGCTGGAACGGACCAACTGGCACAAATCTTGATGCTCCGTCGATGGTCAGGATAGGCCTTGCGGCCACATATACAAACGATAAATCCTCGTTCCTATGAACACAAATATGTTAATCCTATCCTTAGTATATTTAAAGGACCGAACTGGCAAATCTCGAGACAAGGGAGATGTTGAAGTTCATTAAGGCTTCTTATGATCTTCCATGGTTGTGTATTGGAGATTTTAATGAGGTTCTTCTCCAGCTATAACATTAGGGTACACAGGATTGGTTGCCTTTTAAATTCCAGTTTTCAGTCATCCAATTTCATGGGCATAAGGGTGGCTCCATCTTCTGAGATGGTGAGTCACCTACTGTTCGTCTTCCAAGGGTGGAGTTCAAATATTGATGCATATGTAGACAAACATGATCGGTTTTTGGAGCCTCCGATGGTGGCATTCGTAACGTGTTTCGTTGAATGAATAAAGACATTGCTTCACTTCTTGTGTATACTTCGTATAAAAAACATGCATGAGCTGATCTGTTAACTCTGGGATCCATGCTTCGACTCATAGACTCAGAGGATTGCACACACTGATGGCATGTCAGACAAGACTAGTTTCTTCATCGAAGTTCATCCCAGACAAAACAAAAATATGTCAATGGACGAGGTCCAGAATGGTCGGTTTCGCGCCAGGGCCGTACAGTCATGTGGCGGCGATGGCGCCGTACGCCTTCTCGGTGAGGTGGATGTCGTCCCAGTTGAGCGCGCTGGACGGGTCCGCGCAAGCCGTCGCTCCGCGGAGACCGCACGCCGCCGTGGCGTTGTAGTTGTACCTGCCGCCGGCCCCGCAACACGCCACCAGCGCCGTGCCGCCGTTGAGCCCTGCACCATGGCAGCCCATGAACAGTTTGTTCTTGAATTTTGAACGACGTGAATCATGCAGTCATGCTGCACCGATCGATCATCCAGTGCATAGAAGCATTGTGATTTTAAATAATTTATATTGATCTCACCGAATCTGTCCGGTTTCTGAAGGAACTCGATGACGGGCTGGAAGTAGTCGGCGAAGGCGATCTTCGTCGTCAGATTGTAGTTTTTCTGCAGCTCCTGAACTTCTCGCCGGAGGAGCTCGTTGTGGTAGCGCGCCAGGTCGTTGAACTATTCGAGGCACCCGTACTCGTCGTAGTCTGACTTGATGTGGCTCGCGTACAGCGTCAGGATGATCGGAGTGCAGCCGATCGGCAGGTTGCCCGGCACGACGATGCGCTTGGCGCCGAGCTCGATCAGCCTCTGCATGCACGCGCGCGTTTGCAATTGCATTCGTCAACCAACAAGGAACGATCGGGACGAGTTCGAATTTATAGCAAGCAAGCATCCATTGTTGGCAGCGAGGAGGAAGATATAGTCGTTGCCTCCGATCTCACCCATGACCTCACCCATGACGAAGAGAGATTTGCCCAGGTATTCGTCACATTGTTTAGGGTTGTCGCAGAGCGAGGGCTTGAGCCGCTCGAACCACCCGATCTGCACGCTCAAGGAGCTGTTGAACGGGGGAACGGAGGTGATGTTGTGCTCTTGAAAGTACGACAGGTCCAGCGCCTTCGCCCCCAGGACGGCGAAGTTGGCGCCCTCGCTGAAGCTCCGATGATGCGTCGTGGCCAGGGATGGCGGCACCAACGGCAGGCCAAAAGCTTCGGCTGCATGCAGCAATGTTTTTGCTCCATTCATGTCAGAGGAATTGATTGAAGAACGTTTGATCAGAGTACTGGTGGCGTCTGGCCGGCGTGCGTGGTAACGTACCGATGAAGTCGAGGATGAGGCGGCCGTTGCTCGCTCGGCCGGTTGGCCGCCGGAAGGTGGTCTCGCCGTAGGGGAGGTTGTTGAAAGGAATGACGGGGACGACCGGTGCGGCCAGCCTGACGAAGTTGCCGGTGTCGGTGTAGGAGTCGCCGAAGCTGAATATGGATTTGAAGAAAGGCTTGGGCCGGTAGTTGGCGGCGGCTGCGTCCGCACCGTGCACGTGGAGCAGGCACGAGACGAGGAGGAGGAGCATGGCACAGGCGATGGAGCTCTTCATCATGGCTGTGTGCAAATGGGGGATATGGCGCGGTAATGACGACACCTCTCTCGGAGAGTCGGAGTTCGTAATTTATTAGGCCTCCATCGTGCTGGACGCTCAGAGTAGATTTCGGGAATATCGGGGTCTTGGGAGATATTATACTACTTCATATTTAAACATAAACAAATTGTGCCAGCAACAGAGAGCAATAATGATGCTGTGCCATTGAGCGAGTAGATGTGTTCAGTGTTGACCTTTTCTCCCTTTTTTTTCATTTTCCTTTTTGTTGAGCTGGAAGGATTACACATGTGTTGGGTTAACGCAAATATAAATTACATATATGGTGCATTTTGTATTTCCGTAATCTTCTCATTGATTTTATTCAATTACTATAATTAATACGATTGTTCTTGAGCACTACTGCACTAGCTAGCGTCTCTTGTCCATGTACAACTTTGATTGAACGTCCATACTCCAGCAAAAACAACCTGCAGAACAAACGTGGCGCCAAGCCACAAGATCGTGTTGCCCTAGAGGCCACAGCCCACAGGCCAGGACGGACCCCAGCTCATGGGCAGCAAGAGACGTGCGGTCCCACGTAGTATGAGCTCGTCCGCAAAGATATATTTTTAGAAAAGCTAAGATTATTGGAAATCCAAATATAAATATTTTAGCACCAATAAAGCGTCCCCTTTGAAACAGTCTTGGCTCCGCTCATGGAGTCATGGGCCAACTATACCCAGGAGCAGTTACCCCTTAGGTCGAGATTTACCGGAGCATACAAACGTATTAAAGTCTCAAATCTAATAACTCAACCTAAATTAGATGAGAGTTACACTCAATTTTTTGGTGTGGACTATAAGAGTTATGCCGACTTATATATTGTGTTCCCGTTAATTTTTAAGTGAAATTAAGGATTGTTTTGAGGAATGAGGTGGTCAGCATACCCGTTTCTCTCTTTTTGGTTTGTCGGATGAAATAGGTTGATGCATAGTCATCTTATTCTCACAAGCTAATAATTAGTTCTGGCGTAATTAATGAATGAAGTCATTCTACCAAATTTGATAAATGAACTTATGATGCACGACCTCTTATGTGATTGAGTGGCTCCTCAAATCAAACACTACTTTATACATATAACCAGTTTGCTCGAGCCACCAGAATAATTAATTATTCCCTGACATCTTAGGAGTAAAAATCAGGACCATGCATGCACGTACTTTTTAGAAAAGAGAATATATATTAATATTCCAGCTTCTGCATCGACTAATGAATATGACTGTTTTTTATTACAAACAAAGACATCTAGAACCATGCAATCTCAAAAAACAAAGCTTTGAGTCAAAGTGAATAAAGGAAAAGTTTCCAAAAATGACATCTAAGAGGCAATTCTGTTGCTGAATCTCCAACCGTGTCTTGCAAACAACTCCATCGCAGTTGTTTCAATAATTCTGCAACCCATCTTCATCATTTGGCGATCCTCCTCCTTCTGTAATAGGTACCAAAATCTGATCCAGTAAGTCCCTCTGAAGATGCACGTACTTAGATCAGTCTTAGTTGGAGTTTTACCAGATCTTTACCACATAGATATTTTTTATTATATAACAATATATTTAAGAAGAAAAAAATGATAAAATACTATTAGTACGATTACCTACTCTCTATGAGTAATGAAAATAAAGGTCTATTAAAGTATAAAATGAAACTTTCTATTAAAAATATATTGATGTTTCATTCAAGTTTTATTTATTATATATATATATGATATGGTAGTCTTGAAAACAACGGCACGGTACGAAACTATCCATTGAAACACTAGCCTTAGCAAAGGCTGCTAAGATACCAATTAATGAAGTCAGAGCCGTGAAAACTGAAAAGAAAAGCCGTGCTTTATTGTCCGTATATACTTCCGAATATTATTTCACACTGTTTTTATATAGGTGGGAACTTTGCACCAGGCTGTACGCAACGCAATGCACACACACACCACGTAAGAGCCGACGGCAGGGCAGCGGTGGGCAATCGATGCATGCATGGCCCGTTATTCCTTGCGAGTTCAACGCGCGAGAGTGCGGACGAGGCTCAGTATGGGCGGCTCCGCCGACGGCCCCTTCAGCCACGCCTGAGCGATGTCCCCGTACGCCGCCTCCGTGAGGTGGATGCCGTCCCAGTTCACCGCCGCAGACGGGTCGGCGCACGCCGCCGCGCCAGGGCGGCCGCACCCGCCGTGACGCTGTAGTTGTACCTGCCACCGCCGGCGCCCGCGCCGCAGCACACCACCAGTGTTGCGCTCCTGTTGAACCCTGCATGCACCCCATCCCCGTGCATCTCAATAGCCTTGAATGCTATTGTGAATAACA
The DNA here is from genome assembly GCA_022036555.1 of Microstegium vimineum. Classification (NCBI taxonomy): domain Eukaryota; kingdom Viridiplantae; phylum Streptophyta; class Magnoliopsida; order Poales; family Poaceae; genus Microstegium; species Microstegium vimineum. The sequence continues at coordinate 1,483,852 of CM039134.1, read as the reverse complement.
AAACAATACTAGAAGGCATGCAGGCCATGGCTGATGGCGCCTAGCTGCTTGGCGGTGGAGAGCCATGCATGTTGGTGATCGATCTCACCGAAGAGTGCAGGCGTGGTGAGGAACGCTTGGACGGGCTGGTAGTAGTCGGCGAAGGCGATGGCGACGCGCCGGTGCCTGCTCCGGAGCGCCTGGACCTGCGCCCGGAGCTGCTCGTTGTGGTAGCGCGCCAGGCGGCTGATCTCTCGCAGGCACCCGTAGCTGTCGTAGTCCGACGGGTTCGGGCTCGCGTACAGCGTTAGGATGATGGGCAGGCAGCCCATCGGCACGTTCCCCGGCACCACGATGCGCCTGGCGCCGAGCTGGATCAGCCTCTGGATCGGATGCATGCATTTGTACGTTTGGATTGGTCAGGAGACATCCTATTCTGTATATATGTTTTCATGTCTGCTGGCCAGAGCATGCGCCAGAGCTAGTGTGTCTGAGTGAACATTTTTTTTTTCTCAAAATTTTTGCATATCTTTTGTATTAAGACGAGAGAAAGAGTTAAGTTAGGACCAGGGAAAAGTACCTCGACGCCATCGCCGATGGCCTTGACAATGGCTGGAACGTAGGTCTGGATGATCTGGGGCACGGTCTTGTTATCAGCCAGGAGGAATACGTAGTCGTTCCCGCCGAACTCTCCCATGAAGAAGAGAGACTTGCCCAGGTAGTCGTCGGCGTCGCACCCACGCGCGGTGGCGTTGCACAGCGACGGCCTGAGCTGCTCGAACCACCCGAGCTGGACACTGAGGGAGGTGTTGAACGGAAACACCGTGGTGATGTTCTCCCGCTGGTAGAAGGCCAGGTCCAGGGCCGTCGCTCCGATCACGGCGAAGTTCGCACCCGTGCTGAAGCTCTGGTCCTTGGCCAGGTACGGCGGCACGAAAGGCAAGCCCACACCAGCCGCTGCACGCACGTAGTACATGAGATGATCGAGACAGCAATGGCCGGCCAATGGACATTTAATTTCCATTCCATCGAAGCTATAGTGAACGAACGAACGTACCGACGAAGTCGACGACGAGGCGGCCGTTACTGGCGCGGCCGGTGGGGTTGCCGAAGAACGTCTCGCCGTACGGTGGGTTGCCGAACGGGTTGGTCGAGATGAGTCTGACGAAGTTGCCGGTGTCGGCGTACGAGTCGCCGAAGCTGAATATGGCCGGGAACAAGGGTTTATTGGAAATGGGCCAGTGGACGGCGTCCGCGGAGGCGCCGTGGAGCAGGCACGGGATGGTCGTCATCACGACGAGGGCCACGACGGCGGCCATGGAAACCTTCATCTTCATGGCTGCCGCGTACGAGTTCGCAACTAGCTTGATGTGTGTGTATCATGCTGAACTGACGAGGAGTGCGTACGCATATATAGGCAATCACCACGGATCAGTTGCAGGTCACCGTCATCTAACGTGAACCAATGAGAGCACACCACGTGTAAATACACATACTGACATAACACTTGCGCTGATAGTACGTACTCCTGAAACTATGTTGTTCCATTACACAGCGACTAAGATCCGGTGACTTTGATATCAGCCAAACTTATTGTACCATAATTGTCCCATTACACAGTTTCCATATAAATGGTCTACGATTATATTAGGTACACCGTACACCGTACACACAAAGACCCAAACTAATGAAACTCTCGGAAGTCAGAAGCAGTGGTGGAAGAGAAGGAGCTGGGGGGGGGGGGGGGGGGGGGGGGGGGGGGGGGCATTACACTCTATATTATAGATTCTCAGTTAACTACTTGGTAGAGCAATTACGTAATTATTGATAATATTTGTGCTTTGATTTCTTGTTGAATTCTCTCTATGTTAATATCCAATAACTAATATCTTATATAATTAACAATTAGGTCATCCTATTATTCTCATCACTTTTCCCTTTTTAATATTGCCTACCCATCATCTAGTTTTTTCCTCACCGTACTTATCTAATTATTTGTTAATTGAAAATAATGATTTGCTTGTTTTCTTGCACTAAAATAATCTCCAATAGCATCTATATTATTTAGAATTAGCCTCCCTATTATCTTCGTTATCTCTTTTGTTCATGCTATTACAATGATACTTTTTCTGGCCTAAGAATTAGATTGATGTAAAGGTTAGAGATCTATAGCTAATTAATAATGTTGTTCCTTTTTTCCCTATATATTCAATGTTCTTTTTTAGCGTTTCAACTTTCTTTTGTTTTATAACACAAATGATATCCGGTTGTTATATATATATATATATATATTATATATATATATATATATATATATATATATATATATATATACTCTTGTCGTGTATGTATTTCATCATATATGATTTTTATCGGTTTGATGGTCCCTCCTATCTATATATAGCCAAATCCTGGCTTCGTTCCTAGTCGGAACTAACCGCGTGTCACTACGTTCGCTCCTCCACTAGTGTCGCATCCTGTTGCTCCTACATGGACTTCGATGAGTTTATATATATGGTTGTTTATTGTTTTAGCTTCTTCGGTCGTCCTCCAGGTACTAACTACGAATTCGTTTCTCCTTCGTGCAACTACCGTCACAGGGTTCGGCGCTTACTCCTCAGGGTGGCCCTTCGCCTCAGGGTCAGCCTTCACCACAGTACGGGTGGCCCCCTCGTGGCCCTCCTCAGTACTACGCGTGGCCAGGTGGACCTCCTCCGAAGTCCGGCTACTCCGGATGGTCTCCTGGCCCTACTGCGCCGCCCCAGTGGCAAGGTGATCCTCCACAGATCGGCGGGTCGCAAAAGTGGTCGCAAGGGGGCCAAGGTGGGAGCTCTTCAAGCACTGGGGGCCAAGGTGAGCAGTGATGGGTCTATGTGTTTGTCGGCGGCTTGTCCATGTGATGGATTTTTGTTTTGAACTTGTGATGGATGAATGGATTTGATATCATGTGTATTCTGTGATGGAATGTAGATATGCATGTGATATATACTGTGTTTGTGTGATGGATGGATGCATATGTGATTTACATGACGTTTATTGTGATGAAAAGGAAAAAACAAAAAATTCAAAATTTCCCAGCTTTGTCGAGTGCCACACTCGGCAAAGGGGTCATGACACTCGGTAAAGCTTGGAAATTTTTTTCCAACTTGGGCTCTTTGCCGAGTACCGACCAGGTGGCACTCGACAAAATTTTCCAAAAAAAATATTTAATTTCTTTGCCGAGTGCACGCAGGTGGCACTCGACAAAAAAATTTCAAAAAAAAAATTAATTTCTTTGCCCAGTGCTTGACAGGTGGCACTCGGCAAAGAATTTTCCAAAAAAGGAATATTTAATTTCTTTGCCGAGTCATCAGCACTCGGCAAAGAAACCGTCAACTTGACGGTCACCATTTTCTTTACCGAGTGCTGACCTGGCAATTGACAAAGAAGACTTTGCCGATCAAATCTTTGTTGTGTGGCCTTTGCCGAGTGGGAAAGAGCCTTGTCGAGTGCCTACTGAATCCTGTAGGGGCGAAGGGGCTTGTCTATCCTAAAATAAAGCGACTACGACTCTTAATTTTGTTCGCGCCCTAACCAGCAGGCATCGATCTTCAGCCTAGTTATTCTTCGCGCGAAGAAAAGATATACCCCTTTTATTTCCTTATGGCTAGAGCAGCTTGTATAATTTTTCTGATTATCTTTGTTTCTTTCTTCGTGTCTTGAACATTTCTTTAGGCCTTGAATCTGTGTAACTTTGTTCTTCGCTTTATTTATTTATTTAATTTTCAGTAGGGATCAACTTTCGATCCCTCCTGTTCTCTCTCAAAAAAAAGCAGCATCCGATCTTGCCCCAGGCGTCCTAAGTGTTCCATGGGCCGGGCAGCTTCTTCAACGGGGAGAGCAACAAACCAAACAGGTCACTAATGAACTCCTCCCTTGTCTCACATTTCTGAATGCGCCACTAGCTAGGTGCCGAGGTGCATATGTGCTAGCCGGCTTAGTTGACGTAGTTCAACGTCTCTTTCAGAAATCCAGCACATTGCGCGGTGCAACATCAGGTGGAATGGCAACGTACGTACTTGTTGTAAGCGAACTCAAAAGATGCATGGAATTCCAGTTGATCGCTATTCATGCATGGACGACCACAGGTGCACCGTAGCACATGACGTGCTCGGGTTGAAATTATATGAGACGTACACTACTGTCGTTCTCAATATACGAGAGTTAGGGAAAAAATCTAGGAATTTTGACAAAAATCAGGAACATCAAATATTTAAAATGATAAACTCTAATTATTGGAAAGACTTCTTGCTTTTGATAAGTTTATCCATTTTCGTTTCAGACATTTTAATATATCAATGATACAGGTAGTTTAATTTTATATATACTCAATTTATTTATAGGAGATGAAGGTCTACATACTACTATATATATTTTCTCCATCCAAAAGATGGGTACACGTTGACTTATTTCATGTATATATATACCAAAAAAATCTTATATAATATTGTCCCATTATTGTCGTTTGTAAATGATTACATACACAACACAAACTGACTGTTTTACAGACAAAAGAAACCCAATAAAAACTATGGACCATTTTTTTTTGTATAAACTATGCATGACTGGCTCATCAGTCGAGGAGGTGTTGAATCGGCGGATAAGTGAGGAAGGCGGGAGAAAAGAGGCAGCTTGACAAGCTGGCACAGTTGCTACAAGGCGGGGATGGGGGCAGCGAAGGTGCCGGTGGTAGTGCTTGCGGCGTCAGTGGTGGCAGGGAGCCAAGAGTTTGATGCCTGGGTTCGCCATGGCCACACTGAAATCGGTTCATGGGTTGTCCCTGCTAGGGGCATGCGGGTTGTGCACTTCAACCCACTCACTCTATCTAAGTGGGCTACAAGCATTGCTAGGTCTTTTTTCAATTAATTATAAGGCACACAACCAAAGTAGGCCGCCATGAGGTTCAAAAGGGGCAACAACAGACAATAAACCAGCAGCAAATGCATGAAACGATCGGTAAATCTATTGAATCCACCAAATTAATAAGATGACAATTAATTTTCTCTTCATGTGCAATCTGCACGCGATAGGCATTGGATATGTAAAATGAAAAGGATACAAATAGATGATGCGTAGTAGTTAGAGATTTGAAAACGTAAAATGAGCAAGCATGCATGATTATTGCACAACACCTTTTTCTTGCGGGATATTTTTTGACAAAATGTTGTACATTAGTATGTATATATGTTGTTTACCAAACTTGTTTTAGATTCGGAATACTTGTCTTGCCTTGAATATCACAAAAGCATTGCACAAAATGAGTTCATCATGACAAATTAATCATCACAATAACTCACTTCTCAAGTTCAATACTCATACTTGCTTTCACCATAGGCAACACGACACATGGGACAGACGAAACTACTAGCTAGGACATCAACAGACAATAACAAGCACATCACAACACAATATATATACTTCCAAAGTTTTCATAATTGTAGATAAAACTCTCCTTTAGGATGGATGACCTCCGACATTATGAAGGTGGCGATCCTTTCTCTAATTTGCTTCAAGTTGATTGGCACGATCATCACTTCAAATTTCTGTATGATAGCAATAATTGTCATGAGATGAAAATATACAAATATAGCTTTCCAGCTAGCACACAAACTAACACCACGTGATAGCAATAATAGCCATGAGATGAAAATATACATATATAGCTTTCCTGCTAGCACACAAACTAACACCACCTGACTTATATGCAAAGATGATGGAATGATAAAGGTTGCTAAAAAAGATCATCCAATGGGAGAGTTACCTTTGGATCATCCAAGTTTATCTTTTTCATAGCAAACATCATGTTGTGGCCAACATAGAAGCCACACGTATTGTCTGCAGGTTGTTGCTTGCATTGCGTATTGTCTATAGGTTGTTGCTTGCACTGCAGAATATATATATCAAACACATAGTCAAATCTTTGAATGCATTTTATTTTGAAGCACTACTTCAAATTTGGTGTGATGGGACAACTCCACAATGTTTTCTTATAAGTGATGCGTGTACAAAACTCGCGTCACTCTTATTATCATATCAGTGACGGGTGTTATCCTTATTCGTGACCCATATTCTAAATACGTGTCACCAATAGTTTCCTATCAGTGACACGTGTTCTAAACATGCGTCACCAATAGTTTCCTATCAGTGACACGTGTTCTAAATATACGTCACCAATAGTTTATATCAGTGACACGTGTTCTAAATTTGCGTCACCAATAGTTTCTATCAGTGACACATGTTATATATACGCATCACCAATAATTTCTATCAGTGACACAGGTTATAAATACGCGTCACCAATAGTTTCTATCAGTGACGCGTGTTATCCTTGTTAGTGACGCATTTCCTAAACACGCGTCACCAATAATTCACTACGCGTCACTTATGTGCCATTATCACAGACGCAGAAAAGTGACGTGTCATTTACGCGTCACTGATAGCTGTCTAGACACGTCACTGATAGCAGTTTCTGGCATAGTGCTACATGAGTTACACATTTACATATTTGTCTCATTTTTGGGACTTTTAATAACGACGGTGATAAGAAATGGGTCAATAGGTGGTCATAAAATACTCACACATCTATCACATATCTCAAGGAGATGGTTTCATCTCTCTTTATGATGGTATCTCTCTTTATAATTGACAAATCTCAAGGAGCTGGTTTTATCTCTCTTTATGATGGTATCTCTCTTTACGATGGAGTTAAGGTACAACACCATATCCCATTTTGGAATTATTATGACAAGAATCCAGTGTTCACCATTGTTATAAAAAACATCACATAGTCTTTGGTATATTTGTTAAGGGCATCTTGCAAATTTTTAATGGCATAAGTTCTTTTGACATTAGCAATAGATGCTACTGATATCAACTTTGGATTAAGTAAGCCAATATAATTACTCTTTTTCCTAGCTTTTACATACACGTATCTAGGAAAAAACATGTGAAAACAATTCAGCAAGTAAATATAGCACAAAAAACAAACTAGATGAAAAGAGAATGAATTGTGCGGTCAATGTGAAGCAACAAAAAATGGAAATAACCAATGCATCAAGTGTAAAGAGCTCATATAAACTATGGTATATTCATTTTTTTCCTTCATGTAGTCCTAATAAAGATAAACACACACAGGTCCTATCTTCTGAAGTTCTTTTTCTCAAATTTGAAATTGATGTTACCACTAATCCATACTGGAGCTATATCGAAATGGACTTGATTTAAAAATCACCTTAGATATACAGTCCATAATGTTATCTCTTTTGCACGGGATCTCACCTTATGCCATTAAGTCTCTCTCCTCTTGCACGGGATCATCACCCTATGCTATTCATCCTCTCCTCTCATCATTAAGGGCAGATCATTCAACCTCTACAACTACGGATGTATTGGGATAGAATGTATCTGAGTTTATTGTGGAAATATCCTACCCTTTCCTACCTCAATTTAACTACTTCCAAAGTTAATTACAAGAGTATACTGTGGCCCAGATATCCTAACTAGTTTATCCCTAAAATTTCAAATAAAAACAAAAAATGTTGGGACATAGGGATCCCGACAGAGAGTAAGCGATAGTGGGAGGAACAAGCTCATTGCTGCTTCTCATGGGTCGAGTGAAGGCACTCGCTGTTGCTTGACACTAACATATTAAGGGTTTTGAATCACTTGCCATCCCTTTGGGTGGCTCGCCACTCCTTTTATAGGGTGTAGTTACATCATTCGTTGAGTACAAAAATTCCCTAGGGCCACCTGAGCATATCCCGGTATATTCCTATGCATCACGTTCATGCATCCCGGACACTCTCGAGTCAGTTTCACCTTGCTACCACCTTAGTCGATGGGCCACCATCAAGCGCGGGCTCTTGGCCCATCACTTGCTGCGCCAAAGCCTCTGACTAATTTCCATAGAGCCTCGGCCTTTGACTTTTTATCGTGGCTTCTAACTAATCTCCTATGCGGTTAGACCTCCATCTTCATCCTCAGAGCCTCCGACTCATCTTCATTGTGTCCAGGCCTCCGACTTTTCATCGAAGCCTCTGACTCATCTTCATTGCATCTAGGTCTCTGCCTTCTCATCGAAGCCTCCGACTCATCTTCACTGTGTCTAGGCCTCCATTGATCTTATGTCACACTAAGTTATGTTGGGCCTCTTCAAGGGGGAGTTGGCCTATATTCTATATAGGCTCCCCAACAAAAAGAAACCATGATGTATATATATATATATATATTGATATTAAACAAAAATAAGGAACCAAAAGAAATACAATACATGTCTATAGAATGGAAAGATTCTCACTTTGGTTTTGGTTTAAAATAGAGATCGACTGCTCCATAGTCTCCACTATGATGGACATGAGTAGAAGTAGAGTGCTTGGCTCTTTCAATTTCAGCCTCAGCTCCCTAATGGAATTTGAAATTAAGATATGTTTAAACATACATAATGTTATTTCTCCATGTGTGATATATAATTTCTTCGAATATGTTATCTAATTTTGAACTTAGATTTCTAATTAAGTTGGGAGAAAAACATGTTTGGTCAACCTCCTCGTTGTCTGCAGAAGAATCTCCTCTCATATTACTATATGTGCTCAAAATTGTTGCTAACAAACCTATAAATCTGTGACATACATACATTCTCATTTCTTAATCGCCTTTTGTACAAAGAATAAATAGATTTAAGAACAAGGAGAAAAAGACATATCATCAATCTCACCTTGTTTTATCGAGGTTAGCAGGATCATTTTTCTTTAGATCCTTAATGCATTCCTTTAAGCATAACTGAAAATACAACAATGCAATTTAGTACGGTATAATGCATCATATATCTCATATCATGTAAAAACATCTTTGCTACCTCAATTGTTTTGTTCATGACATCACAATTACAAATATATTCTTTTAGAATACTTTCATATGGTATTTTAGTACCAACAATGCTCACAAAAACACCTAGATAACCTTTTGACCTGCCAAAGAAATCAAATATGGACACTACATTAGTCGCAAAAAATGAAAACTCCTTTTTAAAGGATTTTTTTTAAAAAAAATTAGATGAAACTTACCTTATGACATTTTTTGCAACTTCTATTATCACATCAACATATTCTTTATGTACAAGAGGCCTTCTATTAACAAATCGATAAATATTCAATGCCTGTGAGAGAAAGGTTCACATAATTTAAATCTCAAATAATGATATCATATCACTACACCCCTAATCATACTGGTCTCATGTTCTTCATTGTTGTAGAAGAGGAGGCATTCGTTCTTGTAGGAGGCGGGGGACAATCCTAACTACCGCTTCTACCACAAAAGGATGTCCCTTGAAAGTTTATGTCCTACACACAAAAGATAGCAATACTACATTTATGAAAAAATATAGTTAACAAAAAAACCAATGTTAACAACATAATGAGGGTTTAAAAGTATTGAACTATTTAGTCGCGTTGAAACTAGAATAGGTCGGTTGGCATATTTGCTCGCATAGTACTGGACTTCATTCCTGAAGTAATCTCCAAGAGGGGAAAGACCCTAAAACATTGATTTTTTATAAAAAAAATCAGATGGAACTTATCTTATGACATTTTTGCAACTTCTATTATCATATCAACATCTTCTTTATGTACAAGAGGCATTCTATTAACAATTCGATAAATATTCAATCCCTATGAAAGAAAGGTGCACATAATTTAAATCCCAAATAGTGATATCATATCACTACACAACACTAATCATATTGGTCTCATGTTCTTCGTTGTTGTAGAAGAGGAGGAGGTCTTCATTCTTGTAGGAGGAGGGGGGCAATCGTACCTACCACTTCTACCAGAAAAGGATGTCCCTTGAAAGTTTGTCTTACACACAAAAGATAGCAATAATACATTTATGAAAAAATATAGTTAACAACAAAAAACCAATGTTAACAAAAGAACGAGGGTTTGAAGGTATTGAATTGTTCTGACCGCTTTGAAACTGAATAGGTCTACTGGCATATTTCCTGGCATAGTTCTATACTTCAGTCATAAAGTAGTCTCTAAGAGGGGAAATGCCCTAAAACATTGATGAACTATATTATATATACTAGTCCATCAATCCGTGCTCTTGTACGGGTTAAAATCTTACTTTTAAGTATCATGATGACATAAGTAATCATTAATTATTAAACCTAACACCATGTCACTTAAGATTAGTGACAAAGTTTTATGTTATATTGACGACCGGGAAGACGTAGACACCTATTGTATATACTTACCTCCTCATTTTCTCAAGATGTTTGATTTTTATCAACAATTTTTTATGTAGAAATGTTTATGTTATCAATGTAGATATGTCAAGCATTTTAGTTAAATATATAAAAATATATACTCCCTCCATCCCAAATTGTAAGTCATTCCAAGAATCTTGGAGAGTCAAAGCATCTCAAGTTTGACCAAGAATTATAGACAAAACTATAAAGATTTATAACATCAAATAGGTATACTATAAAAATATAATTGATAACGAATCTAATGATACTTATTTGACATCATAAATATTATGATATTGTTATATAATTTTGGTCAAACTTGAGAAACTTTGACTCTCCAAGATTCTTGGAATGACTTACAATTTGGGATGGAGGGAGTACATCTTAAGTATGTGTGTGTGTGTGCGCGTGATTTGCATGTTGGTACAATATGTATGTTTACTTTAATCATTTTTTATTGCATTACTATTTATAAAGTGAGCAATGTAGAAACTTGTGTTTTTTTGTTATTTAAATTCTTTTGATAATCTATTAAAATAATAGTATGATGTAGATAATTTAGATACAAAATTGAATATGTTACTTATATTATCTTTCATAATGGCATATTATATAATAATTTTCTAGAAAGTTACAAATATTTATATATGGCAAAAACTATTATGTTACAAATATTTTCTAGAATATGTTACAAATAATTATCTTTAATAAAAATGTGGACATTTATCTTTAATAATAATTTGCAAAACTATGTGATTTATTAAGGGAATATTTTTTCGCACGGGATAATTTTTTAAATAAATAGTTAATCTAATGTATAAATGTTTAGTTGGTCTATATTGTGGCGCATACCATTATGCTTATATTTCACTTAATCATTATAGAAGTATTACTATGTCATTTATTAAAGAAATAAACTTCCGCACATGATAAATTGTTAAAATAAATAGATATTATAATGTATACATGTTTAGTTGGTCTATACGTATAGCATTATTCTTATATTTAATTGAACAATTATAGAAGTATATAGTTCATAAATATATTAGCTACTTTATAGATGTTTTTTTGTGATAGTTTATATTAGTAGTTATACGTTGCATGGGCTCTTTATTTTAGTTTTACTATATGTATACTTTATTAATTGAGGAATTATTACATAGTCATTGCTAGCTAGACTGGATCAAACTGACTGAATGGTATATGGTTGTAGATAAATACATGCATGTGACTAATCTTAATGCCGGGAATTATTACATAGTCATTGCTAGGACGTTGCTTGCTGAGGGAGGAGATGGAAGATGGAAGGGGCCGAGAGACCATTGCTCACCGCAGGTAGTAACAGGACAAGCCGGGAACAAAGCCATGGTTTTATGCTCCTTGTTCAGCGCCGCCGTTGTCTTGTTCGTGGCTGTTGCAGCTCTCGGGCCATGCGGAGGCTGAGGCGACGGAGAGAGGAGGTCGTAGGACTCAACCGGCATGGATTGGATATAACGTGTGTACGTGTCTAACTTTTTTTTGAGGAAACAGGAGGGGCTTGAAGCCCCTACTGAAATAAATATAACCAGGAGAGATTGACGATGACTAACTTGATGGAGATGGAAAGATTGGATCGGCATTGATGGAAAAGAGCATGTATGTATTAATACATTATTAAGTCGTTAACCAAGTGAACGTGATTGGTAGGCCAATGTAATATTTTATAACATTTGTAAGGTCGATCAAGCTTTTTACTGTATGACCAAACATTTACACGATCAAGTTTACTAATAGATCCACAAATGTGATGGGTCCTATATTTTAAATTAATATTAATACATTAACCAAGTCATCGTGATAGATATGCTAATCTATTTTTTTTTTATTAACCAACTATGAGACGAACATGGTTTGTAATGTGGATCGCTATTTTATCTGTATGGCAACATTTTTTTCTTTTTCTTTAGAAAATAGATTTTATTTAGTATAATGACAGAGGTGGGTAATTTTTTACAAAATAAAATAGATCCAATGGTTATCGATGGAAGTTTTTTTTGACTTTATGACCAGATGTTTTGTGATTAATGTGAGATTTTCTAGTGTTTTTATCTATTTTCTAGAATGTCAGGTGAGCATTAACGTGGAGCCTCTATTGAGGTCTCCAACATCGGGTAAGGACTAACGTGGAGTCTCCAATTAGTAATGGTAAGATAAGATTGTTTTGTCCATCCAAAAGATTGGCATATATATACCAAAAAAATCTTCTGGATAAAGGAATGTACATCTAAAATATATTGTTCTCCCATTATTGACGGTTGTAAATGACTACGTACACAATACAGACTGACTGTTTTATTACCGATAAAAGAAACCCACTGGAAACTATACGTTATTTTTTTTTTGTATATATATAACTAAATGCATGACTGGGTCATCAGTCGAAGAGGTGTAGAATCGGCGGATCAGCGTAGGGCCCATGCAGCCATCCCTGAGCGATGCTGCTGTACGCAGACTCAGTGAGGTGGAAGCCGTCCCAGTTGATGGCCTCTGACGGAGCTGCGCACGCGGTGGCTCCTGGCGTACCGCATGGTGCCTTCCAGTTTTGGTTGTACGGCCCGCCGCCTCCGCAGCAGCTCACCAGGGTTGTGCTTCGGTTGAACCCTGCAAACCATATATATATATATATATATATATATATATATATACCGTGTTTTAGAAATATGCTTTAAATTTCATCACCGGACCCTATAGGAGGAGGACAAAGAAAAAGAAGAGGAAGAAGAAGACGACGACAACGAAGAAGAAGAGCTAGAGTATGTACAAACTCGCCAAAATGACCAGGGTCCTGCACATGGTATTGCTCGGTGAAGACGAGCCTTGTGTACGGGTACCTTAATTCTCCGGAGCACGTCAGTGCGTCACCGGTTGGTACTGCGACAGCCCGATGTTGATGCTCTTGAGGCAGCCGTACTGGTCGTAGTCACCCTTGTTGCCTTGTTGGTTGGGGCTCGAGGCCATCACCAGTGTGGCGGGCGTACAACCAAAGGGGATTTTATCCTCCATAACGATGTACATGGCGCCATGAAGGATCAGCCTCTTCGTATTATGCATCCAGTTCCAGAGCTGATTGTGAGCATCGAACAAGACAAATTGATCATATATGCAAAGTCTCGGACTTGTCCGATGTGATTTGGACCAATTTGGAACCTCTCTGGAGACCATCGGACAAGAGATGTTGGACAAATCGTTGTGGACATCGGACAAATCGGAGGTTCGCAGTCGACCGTTGGAAGTTGTCATCAGTAGCCAATGAGAGGATGGCACTTGGACCGCCAGCCACGCAGAGAACTACGGTTGAATGCTCCAATGACTCTTTTGTCCCTCTCCTCTATATACAGAGGTGTAGCTGGTGATTTGAGGTGTTGAGCACCTTGGGGATGTGTTTCCAAAGCGTTGTGCTTAACTTTGGGCCTCTACTCACATACGCTTGCTAGAAATCACATTTCATTGCGTGTTAGAGAGATTCTAGTACATTGCATTGAAATATTTCAAGGTGAGACTAGGTAATCGAGTTGCAAGCCGATGTTGCTTGTTCATGTTGGGGGTTGCCACCTCCTAGACGACTTGGAGGTTGTGGTCTTTATTGTGAAGCCCGTGTGAAATTGTGCATGGCTTCGAAGAAAAATTGTGAGGAGTGTTCTGCTCGCCCCACAAGAGACGCGAAAAGAAACTTAGTAGAACGAAGATGTGAAGAGCGTCAAGTGGTACGGTCAGGTCGAGTGCTAGATCTTGTAGTGAGCACTCCACGTCGGAGAGTCTGACTTGAGGGTTACCACTATCAAGAGGACTAGTGGCAACCTTGACCTTGCCTCAACGGGAAGTAGGTGGTTGGCAAGCCACCAAACCTCGGGATAAAATTATTGTGTCAACTTGTTCATCCTGTTGGTTTGCTTACTCCCAACACAAGCTTGCTTTACGTATTCGTATATTGTGCTTGTGTTGTTGCTCTTGAGTAAAAAAAGCATAACATTACATTCTGGAATAGAGAGAGTAGGATATAAGAAAGTATAGGAGCTCACCAAAATGATCAGGGTCCTGCAGAAACGCGACCAAAGGCCGGTAGTGCTCGGCGAAGACGATCCTTGTGCGCGGGTACCATTTCCGCAACATGTCGATGTGTTGCCGGAGAAGGGCGTTGTGGTATTGTGACAGCCCGTTGTTGAAGCTCTTGAGGCAACCATACTGGTCGTAGTCACCCTTGTTGGGGCTCGATGCCATCGTCAGTGTGATTGGCATACAGCCCATGGGGATAAAGTCCGCCACGAGGATGTACTTGGCACCGTGATGGATCAGTCTCTGACAGTATGCATGCATGGAGATGCAGTTTGTCAAACTCATATGCAAACATGAGTTCATCTTTGATAGGTGTTGTAGCATGTACGTATATACCTCGACACCGTTTGAAATGGTGTTGACAATCTCCGGAACAAACGATCTAGCTTGTTCTAAGGTCATGTTAGAGGCAAACAGAATGTGGAAGAAGTCGTTTCCTCCAAACTGACCCATGATGAAGAGAGTCTCTCGGAAGCAATCGCTGGATGCTGCGTGTGTAACAACGTCCCTTGACTAGTTTAGTCTCTATTGTTGTTATTTGTCGTATCATTAGTGGTATCTATCATGAGTTGTTGTTTTTTTTTTCTCAAATGTTTGTGAAAAATGGAGAGAGATGATGTATTTTAGTTATTTATTTAAAATTGGAACATGAACGTGTTGGTAACTGGAACGTCGGTCTCGAAGGTATTTTAGCTATTTATTTTAATTGGAACGAACGAGCAATTTTTTACAGTAGATGTTTTATATACATCCATTTATTATTAGTTTGTTGCTTTTTTTTCTTTTCTTAAATATAATTTAATTAAGTACTCCCTCTGTCCCAAATTATAAGAAATGTTAAGAATCTTAGAGAGTCGTCAAAGCATCTCAAGTTTAACCAAACTTATATGATAATATAATAAATTTTTAATATCAACTAAGTATCACTACATTCTTCATCAATTATATTTCTATCTATCGTATACATATTTGATATCATAGATCTTTATAATTTTTTATATAATTTTGATTAAACTTCAGATGTTTTGACTTTCAAAAATTCCTAAAATGTCTTATAATTTGGGATGGAGGGAGTAGTAATTACTTAATAGTATTATTATGTACATTTTTTTTAAAAAAAGGGAATCCTATACCTTCTATGGGTAGCCGGAGTCCGGAGTACCTTGGCAAGTACCATAGCTTTAATTTACCTTGCGCGCTTCGGCAAAGCGAAGGCTTCAGTTTCTCGAACCACCGGAGCTGGTCGTTCAGGGAGATGTTGATCGGAGGGACAACGGTAACGTTGTGCCCCTGGAGGTACGTCAGATCCAGCGCCGTCGCTCCGGCCACCGCAAAGTTGACACCCGTCAAGAAGTTCTCCCCTCTCGACAGCGCCGGCGGCACGAAAGGTAGACCCAGAGCATCGGCTGCAGGGGTACGCATATGCGTAATCACAAGGATTAAAAAGCTTAACGTCGCCGTCAGTTCATACTTATATTATCGTTGGGTTAAAATCATATCAAACAGCGGCAATATAATCATAGTTTTAAATCTCTCGTTAAAGCTACCGTCATAACTCGCTTTAATCCCCTCAGATTAAGGTTCCCCAAGGTTTTTGGTATTTGCAGAAATCAAGATATCAGTGTAAGTAAAGCTGAAGAGGTGGGGTGGAATGTAGAGCTTAGAAGAGGTTTGGACTCAGATACTTTAGAAGAGTTGTTAGAGCTTCAGAATGCTCTAGCAAATGTTCATATCACTGATGTTGAAGACAGTGGTCTAGGCTTTAGAGGTATCTGGCAAGTTCACAACCAAATCTTTATACAGATATATGAATAATAGTGGTCAGGTTGATCTAAGGATGATGGACATCTGGAAATCTAAGACTCCTTTGAAAATCAAGATTTTTCTTTGGATGCTTTGACATGATAGAGTTTTAACCGGGGAACAGCTGAACATTAGGAATGGGAACAGAGCTGACAAATGCAAGTATTGTGGGGCTCCTGAAACTAGGAATCACCTCTTTTTCAATTGTGCTCTTGCTCAGGTTGTTTGGGTTTGGGTGAGGATTAGCCTTAATTAGGTGGTAGAAGAGACCAACCTCGGTTCAAAACCTTGAGGATGTTCTGGGTTTGGGTCTCAGGTTTTCTCATCCTAGAGATAGCTCTATTCTTTTAATAGCTAGTAGTGTTATCTGGTGTCTTTGGAAAATCAGAAATGACTAGGTCTTTAATAACCATCTTGTTAAGAGTCCTAAATCTATTGCTCATCAAATTTTGGGTTTACTGACACAGTGGATCCCACTTCAGAAGATGAAGGTGAAGCAACACTTGGAGGACAACCTGGTGAAGCTCCAGGAAACCCTGCATGCGTGGTGAAGAACTGAAGGCAATCCAACTCAGGGTTCGATCTAGTAGAGGTGGTTCTCTGTCTTGAGAGGTGGTACAGTTGGGAGTCGCAGACAGTTGCTGTGGAGTTTTGACTGTGCTGTTGTGTTTTGTCCCGTTTTCTGTTCTAAGACTCTGAAACTGGTAGCTCGTTCTTATCTTTTTAGGGGGTCTGTCCCTTTTTGCGTTGAATGTCTGTAAACTGGTATCCCAGTAACTTCTGTGATTGTGGCTTTCAATATAAGCCGGGCGGGTGGCCTTTTGTCTAAAAAAATAACTCGCTTTAAATCTCTCGTTAAAGGTACCGTCATAACTCGCTATAGTCTTTTGAGACAGGATACCGCTATTTGTGTTTATGTATAATTTAGGGTCTGTTTGGTTACCTTCACAAAGTTTAGGGGACTGCAACTAAACAGGTTACCGCTATTTTAAGTTTAGTGACCTTGTTTGATTCAATAGTGACTAAAATCCACTAAAATAACTATCATATACCCCCTAAAGTTTAGTTGGGTGTTTGGCACTTTAGGGACTAAAATCACTCAAATTTAGTGGCTAAACTTTAGGGGACTGCAACCAAACAGGCCCTTAGCCGCTATATTCCGCTATGGCCCGATATAGCTCCGTTATTAGCTGTTTCAAACGTATACAACTAAACACCTTAACTCACTATTTAAAGGGTTTTGCTATGATACCTCCAAATAATTGTGAGCCGTTTATTTATTTTGATCGGACGGTCACGATCACCTATTACTTCCAAAGAAGTAAAAGATGAAATATATATTTAATTAATTTTTATGTAATAAAATAGGATAAATAAGAAAAGTTTTAAATCAAAAAATCTCTTTTTTAGATTTGATTGATACAAGCGTGATCTCATGGTTAATATTTTTTATTCTATAACTTTGTACTAATATATTCTTATTACTATATAATTATATGTGACAACTTTATACTAGTGTGTGGAGCATGTAGGTGATTTTGCAAGTATGCATGTGTATACATGATTAGCTTATATACGTGATCAACGTGTATTTGTAACATGAGTGTTAGTGCACGTAATATTTTAATTTTTTTAATTTTTAGATCCGATAAATTTTTTAATATATATAACGTGTTATGTCATGTACCTATAGTTCACTAATTAAAGTTGATTATATTAGCTAACTTTATAACAAGTTATAATTTAGTAACATGTACATGCTTATTAAAAAATTAATGCATGTGACATGCTTATTAGTACACAACTCGTAGCTTTTTTTAGGGAAAGCAGGCCATCGCATATCCCGTGATTTGGGGCATAGTAGGGATGCGCGATCCCGGGCAGCTACGTGATTAGGGAATTTTTTGTTTTTATAATTTTTTAAATTACTAAGTAATTTATAAATCATGAAAAATTAACGATTCAGATTAAGTCAAGATACGATGCCATTTAAAACATTGAACATAATACGTACCAATGAAGTCGAGGACGATGCGGCCGTCGGTGTCGCGGCCGGACGGGTGGCCGAAGAACGTCTCGCCGTAGGGTGGGTTCCTCAAGGGGACGTTCTCAAGGAAGGGTTCTTCCCACCTGACCAGGTTTCCGGTGTCGACGTATGAGTCGCCGAAGCTGATTATGGAGATGAAGCGCTTCTGCTCGCCGGAGTAGGCGCCGCGAGGGCACGAGATGAGGAGGAGCAGGAATAATGGCGCCACAGCCACAGGAAGAAGCAGCCTCATGGTCGTCCGCCCGCTTGCAATGTGCTTTGCTAGGTGGTAGAGGGCGGCATATATATGGATCGAGTTGGTTAACAAAAGTTGAGCTGTTTATTATTTGATTTGAAACTTGATAAAATAGCATGGACTATTTTTTCTCTCTCTCGGAGAGCTACAATAATAATTTATTATTATTATTATTATTATTATTATTATTATTATTATTATTATTATTATAAATACAACCACCATGAGGCAAGTAGCTTTGTAATAACTTATTAATTTGAACCTTGCTGACGTATACACCATATAGCTAGCTTACCTTGCTGACCGCTGCATCAGTTTGTAACTTTGTATTGCGTGCGGATAAGGCGCATCATGAGGCAAGTAGCTGCCGCCACACTAAAGTAAATGTTAATCAGCTAGTCCTTCCTTTTCTGCTAACTTCCCTCTCAACACTCTTCGAGTGTGGGGCTAGTGACAAAAGATTTTGTTGGATGATATACTAGCAAAACAAGTTGTCTATTATATGGATGATGCCGGCCTTTACTTGTTTACTTGAGCATCAGCAAGGTTTTGAGGTAAACTTTAGCACCAAGTTGCACTACCTACATGCATGCGTCAGCAGTAACAACTCCATACCTCAATGGTGGAGAAGGTCAGAACTGACTGCTCGATGCTAGCTACTCTCCCCATTTCAAATTAACTTTTCTAACCTTAAGTTTGACCATTCGTTTTATTTCAAGAGAAATTATTTAAATATAGTCAAATTTAAGTCATTCTTGAACAACTTTTATTACTAAAGCTAGTCATAATAAAAGAAGTGATATTTTACATAAATTTTTGAATTAGACGAAAACTCAGGGTGAAAAAAAGTTAAATGAACTATAATTTCAAACATACTTAATATAATACGGAGTTGTCCTAAGTCAAATTTTTTTAACTTTGACCAAATTTATAGTAAAAACATTAAAAATTATAATATCAAATTAGTATCATTAGATTTATCATAGAACGTATTTTCACATGATGCTCATTTTAAATTAGAAATGTTATTATATTTTTTTATAAAGCTAGTTAAAGTTAAAAAAAAGTTTGACTGGCATAGATTATAGGAATTGATTCTTTTAGGGACGAAGGGAGTAGTATTTTGTATACATGCTGTAGATTTCAAGCATCTATCAAGGATGAAGTGCACACGGATGACCTGTGGTGGCATTCGGATTCAGAGCAGCCTCTTTTTATTTTTGGGGCGAAAGAAGAATTATATTATATAGTAACTGAGTATATTAACATATTACATACAAGCACTCTGGATTACATTAGATATATAAACCAAACCTTTCAGAGCAGCCTCGGCCGGTGTAGAGGCAGTTGAGGATGTTGCCGGCGATGGCGTGGTAGGCCGCCTCCGTCAGGTGCACGCCGTCCCAGTTGGCGTACGCCGACGGGTCAGGTGCACGCTGGAGCCCCACACGCCGCAGCTCGCCTTCGGGTTGAAGTAGTACGGCCCGCCACCGCCGCAGCACGTCCGCATCGGACCCTCCGTAAACCCTGCACATCCATTTCCAGTCCTCAGAGGCTCAGAGTAGTTTCAGAACATCATCATATCTTTTCTTTTCTTTTTCTTCCCGACCGAAACGTCGGCAAGAGAATTTCTGAGCCATGGCGGACAGAACAGCTAGCATCATGTCTTTTTTTTTTCCCGAAACATTGGCACTCTGTTCTCTCGTTCATTCAGATTTCAGACCAGAAAAAAGAATTGCAATCAGCGCTGCACTTGAAGCTACAGTCAGTACGAGCCCTACTAAACTGAGCCATGGTTGAGAGTTGAGACTTGAGAGAGAGGTAAGAGGAAGGAAAAAGTCTACTTTTACTCCCTCAACTTTTAAAAAAAGTCCATTTTACGTCCCTCAACTCTCAAACTGGACAAACCACGTCCCTCAACTTTCAAAACCGTTCATATTATGTCCCTCGTTGGTTTTGGAGTGTTGGTTTGCTACAGTGTTAGCAGTTTTGTTTTTTTTTCTTTTTTTATTTATTTCGGTTGAATCTTTGAAAAATCATAATAAATCACAGAAAAATCATAAAATGAAAAATCTAAATTTTTTAGACTTCTTGTGAGTAGATCTACACAATGAATATATAATATGGTATGCTTTAGTACAAAGTTTTTGCTTGAAGGTTTTATCTTTTTATTTTTTATTTATTTCGATTGATTCTTTAAAAAATCATAGTAAATTACAGAAAAATCATAAAATAGAAAATCCAAATCTTTTGGACTCACATGAGGATATTTTTGGTTGTCTACAGAAATAGTTTCCCAAGAACGTAAATAGAGTGATATACTACCAAATTTCTTCACTACTAGGAGGAGCCCGGACTCGTCACACTCAAGTTGGACAATGAAGCATTATGCACCCTTGATGTCTAGAACAATAATTCTAGCATGAGGGGAAATGCAGTTTGACTCTGTTGGAAGACCATAAGAGCAGCTTCAACACTAGTTAAAATAGTTAGGTCATAGAATATCTTATTCAATAGTAAAAATAAGGGAATGGTACAGAGTAATTATGTAGCTCTTCATAAAGAGCTAAACTCGCAAACTTTTTTTATGATTAGTGTGTATATTTCACATGTTTTTTTCTCGAATACGCAAAAGAATTTGCGTCTCATTTTGTATTAGGAAGAAGAGTTTGAACATCCAAACAACGCGTTTCAGTCGAGCGCTAAAGGAGGTCAACTTAAGACAACCGTAGCTGAACCATCCTAACAAAGGAACTCGCGTTTCGATATTACATAATTGGAAAACAACTAATACCGACGCATCGGTGCAACCTAGGAGGTAGGATTGTGTCTTCGCACCATCAGGGAAGAGGGCCTCCAATGCTTCGACGTTGGACGTAGTCAGGTTGCCATCGAAGATCCTATCAAAGGCCTCTAGCTACGACGCGGATGGCGATGATAGACCCTTGATACGACCCATACGCTCGCTTGGAAGCTGGTACACGAGAGAGGGGCTGAGCCGCCAACCGATTACTTCGCCACGGCATCACCGGCTTAGAGGGAGGTTGTTTGGGGGGCTCAGGAATAAGCGGAGAGTCGAACTTCTTCAGCCTGGTAAAGCTCTAGAGGCGCCGAGCAGCAGAACTGTCAATGACGTCGCCCGTGTGGTCGCCCCGAGGTGGTGTACTGAACATCAGCAGCTGCCATCTTGGCCTGACCAAAGCCCGGCGGACCCCCACCTCGTTGGCTATTTATTGTTGTACTTTATAAGAGCATTACATAGTCTATACATGGCTGGAATCAAGGAAGAGAGATGGAGAGCAAAAGTTTTTTATTGCTTGTGGGTAGTCTACAAGATCAGTCTCAATAGAGTTTTATCCAAGTTTTATGGACATTAAATATGTTGATGTGTCATTATATTAATGAAGATGAGTTTCATTCAAGTTTTATGGACATTAAATATGCTGATGTGTCAGAAAGAGGTGATGAGAGTTTTATGGGACTAGAGAGAGTTTCATGCCATTGAAGATGACCTAAACTTATGTACAATTTTTATTAGACTATTTAACGACTAATTCCACAATATTCGAGGTTATCGATATGGAATAATTTAGTCCCTATGTACTTTTTGACAACACTGTGGTTGCTCTGGTTGGATGTATCGAGTAGCTTGAGATACTCCTTGTTAATTTCAGAGGTCACTGAATGAAGTGCATGAGTTGTAGACGAACCAATTTCACGACACAGTCCACAACAAAACCACAAGTCGACAAGCGGACGCAAAACTCCATTTTAGTTACGAAGTTACCCTTCCAGAGTTACAGTTCACAGTTCACTGTCACACTAGTAGTAGGAGTACGTACAACAGTCGTTTAATTACCACAGCTAGCAGCAGCTCACGGCTTACCACACATTCTTGACACCACTACAGTCTACTACAGGTGAGTTGAGCTGCGGCTGCCTGAGCTTGACCACTGCGGCTGCCTGAGCTTGACCACTGGCATTCGGATCAGAGCAGCCTGGGGCTGGTGTAGGGGCCGTTGAGGATGCTGTCGGCGATGGCGTGGTAGGCGGCCTCCGTCAGGTGCACGCCGTCCCAGTTGGCGTACGCCGACGGGTCCGTGCACACGCTGGAGCCCCGCACGCCGCAGCTCGCCTTCGGGTTGAAGTTGTACGGCCCGCCGCCACCGCAGCACGTCCGCAGCGGACCCTCCGTAAACCCTGCATCCATTTCCAGTCCTCAGAGTAGTTTCAGAACATCATCATGTTTTTCTTTCCTTTTTCCCCCCCAAACGCAGCAAGAGAATTTCTTGTCTGAGCCAATTATCAGAAAGAGAACAGGGTATTTACAAAAAGAAAACCAAAGACCAACGGAAGCCGAGGTGGACAAACAAAGACAAGGCCAGAAAAAAAAAGAAAGAAAGGAGGAAGGAAGGAGACGCTGGTAGTAGCCTTTAGTACTACTGTAGCAGTGATGTTGAGAACACAAATCACCGAACAGCCTACCACAATTTACCTGGGCCATTTGGAGAAATAGAAACATGATGGCAATAGAGCACAACTTTCCAAAAGCACCAACTGACATCATATATGCTGCTCTATCATATATGCAGAGATGGAGTATACTGCTATGTGAAGCTGATCAACACATCCTGGAGCAAGTGAAGGATGATATTTTAAGCTGGATGAAGAATTTCAAGCCCTGCATTTTGTCTTCTACAGCTGTCTATGAATTCTAGTTTCTGTTTAGGCTGCTTTGGTTGACGCTTTTCTTTTCTGAGAAACTGGTATCCCCAGTCTTGTATCAAACTATTGCTTTCTTAAAAGCTGATAAAACTCTTTTAAAAAAAAACAGCCTACCACAAATGGGTTCACAACGCAACCAATTGACATCGACAGAACCCAGACAATAGCACACATTTCTCTCGTTGATGAGCTGTAACATTATTCCCAAAGAACCGCTTGTAGAACTGTAGAAGTAGATGTCTCCCTTGGTAGGATAATGAACGCCAGCTGAAGCTCCTGCATGCATCGCCGTGTTTTGGAACGTTCTCCGATTTCTTTCCTTTCAAAGATTCCACCAAAAGCATGTAATCACTCTTTTAAATTCCCGTCCAGAAGAACTACTACATCCACAGAAGACTTGGGCAAATAAACTTTTATTGCCGGTTCGGATACTGAATTCAAAATTCTGCACAACAATGCTCCATTGTCGCCAGGCAGTTGTGGTTCGAGGTCGCCATGGCGCTCGGGGTGTCACTGCCCGAACAACCTGCTGGATCCATTGTCGAGTGGTGGGCGGCATGGCGAGTTCTTTGGCCTACGACACTTGCAAAAGGCGCAGACTCCATGTTCGCTCTAATCGCCTGGGAAATTTGGAAAGAACGGAAAGCTCGCTGCTTCCGCAGGGCGTCGACGCACATTCAGGCGGTCAAGGCAACCATCAAGCTGCAGGCTGAACTTTGGGTACAGGCGGGGGCAAAATGTCTTGGTTGTCTTCTTCAGAGAGTAATAGGCTAATAGCAAAGTGAGCATGGCTGTGCTAATTGCTAAATCTTGTAATCCACCCAATTTGTAGTTTTTTCTCATCTTCTTAATGAAAATACGCGCAAGTCTTTTGCGTGATTGAGAAAAAAAAAACAATGCTCCCCATTCCATCTCAGCGGTCAATTGTCCATCATGTGACCATATCTAACGGTGTTCAGGTTGTTATATCCGCACATATACAGACCGCCAAATAACTGAACTCGGGAACTGTCATGTTAGGGGAAGTTAAAGGTCAAGTCTATAAACAGTTGGCAGTCACTCTAAAAATTGGCATTGAGATATTATTTTCATTCCCCCTATATATAGGATACAGAAAATAAAATCATGATAGTTCACCAAGCTACTAACGAACTGATTAATATAGCTAGTGCAACATTATCTTGTCAAGGAAAAGGGTCATATTTGATAGACTGACAGTGACATCTATTAGTACTAGGTAAGGGAACTGCAAATCAGTTTACTAGTGTGCGCCAAATAAATGCTCATAAGATGAACCAGCTCAAAATGCCAGTAGACATCAACATTTTTGGATGTGCCCTCTGCCCTGACGAACATTTGAATGTTAGTGAGTACTACTATAACCGGGCGGGGACTGAGAATCGGGATGAGAATCGATGTCCAGATTTTTCAAGGATGGAAGGATCACTTCCTAGATCAATAGTCTAAAAGAAATGGTTTTTCAATAACACTCCCTGGGAATGTTTTTTTTTTTCAAGCTCGGCAAGTTCTCTGACCTTTCATTAACCAGAAAGGAGGGTTACCAAATACAGTAAAAGCGGGTCAAGTATTCAAGATCCAATTTTTCAGTCTCACGTCCACACGTTAGCCACTGCAGTCTGCAGATGGCTGACGAAAAGGACTCTATGCCTTTTCGTTGTAGCAAAAAGCAAGCAACAAAAAGCACCCTTTCTCGAAAGGAGATGGCCAAACAGGTGACTTGGTCGACTATTAGCTAGATCCCCCAACATTTTTTTTTTCTGAAAGAGGCACGCAATCTGAACTCCAATTGGATGGCAGATCGTGGCGGGGCCATCTTTAGCTTAGCTCAGAGCCGTGTCACTTTCAGTCTAGCCGATCAGTTACGCGATGAACACACACATTGGTGGTCAATTCATATGTCGAATTGGAAAGCAAAAGGCTCAGAACCTGGATCAGATCATGAGGTGGTGGTTGAGCAACAATTGCACTCACCGAACTGCTTGGGGTTCTTGGCAAAGGACATGGCGGCGCCGTAGTAGTCAGCGTACATGATCCTAGCCTGCGGGTACTTGGCCCGGAGCGCGCGCAGGTTCGTCTGGAGCACCGCGTTGTGGTGCTGCGCGAAGTCGTTGTACGTCTTGAGGCAGCCGGCGGCGTCGTAGTCGCTGCTGTTCCGGCCCGGGTGTAGCGTCAGGTACGCCGACGAGCACCCCATGGGCAGGTTCCCTGGCACCACCAGGTGCGTGGCGCCGGCCTTGATCAGCCTCTGTTTGTTGTCGTGAGTAGAGTCCCAATTGTTTATTAGTGCGAAACGACGAAGGGAGAGAGAGATAGAGTAAAGAATGGACGGAGAGTGTGAGAGAGATTCGGTGACGGTGACCGACCTCGGTGGCATCGGTGACCGCGGCGGCGACCGTGGGGACGTAGGTCTTGGCGTCGTCCAGGGTCTTGCCCTTGAAGAAGGCGTAGTTGTAGTCGTTCCCCCCAATCTCTCCGACGAGGAACAGGGACTTGCTGAAGTACTCCTTGCACTCTGTTGTCGTCTCGTCCATTCAGATTTCAGACCAGAAAAAAAAAAGGATTGCAATCAGCGCTGCACTTGAATCTTAAATCCCAAATGCGAAATCGGATTTGAGTACTGAGAAGGCATGCAATGCAATGCGAAGTGAAAGTGACTGACTTTTCGTGGAGCTGCAGAGTGACGGCTTGAGCTGCTCGAACCAGCCGAGCTGGACGCTAAGGGAGAGGTTGGTCCAGAGCTTGTCAGACGCGCCGATCTCCTGGAAGAAGGACGGATCCATGGCGGTAGCGCCGCCAACGGCGAAGTTGACGCCTCGGCGGAGATCCTTACCGCGGGACTGCAGGTACGGCTGAAGCAGCGGCAGGCCGAACGCTTGCGCTGCAGCAACAAGTCAGTCGCGTTCGCGTCAGGAACGAAACGCACTCCATTCCACTGAAGAAGAAAAGCATGTGGGGGCCAAATGGACGCACCTAGGAAGTCGACGACGAGGCGGCCGTCGGAGCAGCGGCCGGTGGAGCGGTGGAAGTAGGTCATGCCGTAGGGGTAGCGGCCGACGATGTGGTTGGAGAGCGGGCTTGACACGAGCAGGTTGCCGGTGTCTGTGAGCGAGTCGCCGAAGCTGAACATGGAGGTGTAGTTCTGCCCGCCGCCGCATTGCGCAAGGGAGCAGCAGTAGCAGAGCAAGACGGCGGTGAGCGCGGGTAGCAGCCTGCAAGCGTGGTCCGCCATGGGAGGAAGAGGAATGCGATCGCTGGTGTGGTGGTGTGGTACGAGTACTGCACACCGCCGGCAGCGGCAGGGCGGCACCGCACAGCTGCGCGCGCAGGCGAGTGGTGGCGAGGCAGTAGCAGCGTCCGTCACTCACTGATTGATAGCTAGCCAACAGCCCACCACAGGCAGGCTTTGGTAGGCGTAGGCGCAGCAGGGACGGACAGGGAGACCCGATGGGGAGGGAGATGGGCGATGGGGCTCAGTAATGGCGGATTGCCGGCTGAGATTCAAGGTGGGTGATAAATGCCATGCAAATCTGAGTGAGAGTAGGAGGTGGGTGGTGGAGGAGAGGAGCCGGAGGGGGTAAATTGTGCAGGACACAGCCAGCACAGCAGCTCGAGCTCGGCTACTCCGGTGCGTCCACAGTAATTGTGCGTGCCGGATCCTCCTGCCGCCTGCCAAGCCCAAAACCCTCCTCCGTCCCCACTGCTCAGCTGTATGGATGGGTGACGTGCTGATATGTGTGTGGTTTAGCTCCAGCTCCAGGTCAGGGCCTGTGACACTCTCCCAAAGGCTAAACCTCAATTATTCCAGCTTCATCTCTCATATTGTATTATAGTCATTTTATTCATACTTTCATGATGCAAAACTGTTTTGCTAAAAAAAATAATTCCAAAATAACTCAGTATCATTAAAAAAAAAGCTGCTTATGAAATCATCTGTACTCCTACACATTACTGCTCATTTATGGGCATTCAGTGCTCGTAAATGACGGTTTGGTAGGGTGCGCGCCGTCGCTGCGCTCCCAAGAACCAACAAATCATTCCTGCATAATGCAACGCTGTGTAGGCCACGGCCATCCGTAGTAGTTCAGTTGCAGACTTTCAGTTCAATGTTGTGTAGACTGCCAGTTTCAGACTCATGGCACTGTCAAACTGGGCTCAAATCGAATGCTCAGCCACGCCACGCTACTGTAATACTAGCTGGTGCAATGCAATACATATCGAGGATCTCACTGTCAAGTGTCATCACGATTCATGAGATAAGTAGATCGTAACCTCTATTATAATTACCTCAGTTATTAGTAAATTAAACAACCAAAAGGTATTAACCTGGGTGGGTGTGCGCTAGCGCTACTGTACTGTCGAGCAAAGAATAAAGATTACTGTAGCACACAAGAAGCTCGACAGCCCTGGGCCCTGGCGACGTGGAGGATGTTCAGCTTTCGAATATCTTATTTCTGGGCTGGGCCCATTTCCCCACGCTAGTAGGGCCCAGCCACTTCTGGTTCTGGGGAGGGATGCGCTGCATGGAGGACAAGTTCGGTCACAGTCAGCATGCAGCTTTGCAAGGAGGGGTCCGAGCCCGATTGCCATGCAGTGTGTGGTCGCGCCGCCGCTACGCTACAGTGGCGTCCGAATCCTCCGTGTCCTGCAGCTGCAGACGCAGGGGCAGTGCCCTGCCACGGCAACGGCATGCATGTGAAAATAGAGTCCTGTCCAAGGTTGGGTGAAGCGAAGCGAAGCGAGTTGGGCTAAGAAAGATACTATGGCTGAGCGCAGGGCCCAGGTAGGGTTTGATCTGGACGAACTCACGGCCCAGTTTAGAGCTTTGCACACATGGCCAGTCTTGTTTTCTTCTACGTATTTACTTAAATTATGTGTATATAATAGGGGAAAAAACTAAATTACTCTCAAAGTTAGCAATGCCGGGGTCCTAAAATTAAATTCAAAAAAACGTTCTTCAGTGCCTCACGAATCAGACACAAAACTGAGGCAGATTAATTCATTAATCATTTACGTGACTACGGCCGTAACGATTTTTTTACTAATTAATACTAATATAAATAATATAGATAGGTGCAAATGCACCGCTACGCCCCGAGAAGAATGGGCGGGTGGGCGTAGGGTCCCCGGAGCCATCCATCAGCGACGCGGTGGTTGGCCGCCTCAGTGAGGTGAACGCCGTCCCAGTTGACGTACGTCGCCGGGTTGGCGCAGGCGGCGACGCCGGGCATCCCGCACGCGGCGGTCAGGTTGAAGTTATACTTGCCCCCGCCGCCGCCGCAGCAGTCCCTGAGCGCGCCGTCGAACCCGAACCGTGCGGGCGCCGCCGCGAAGGCGATGACGGGCGCGTACAGGTCGGCGTAGGTGATCCGCGCGCCGGGGTACTTGCCGCCCAGCGTCGTCAGCGCCCCGCTCAGCTGCGCGTTGTGGGACTTGGACAGGTCGTTCAGGCCCTTGAGGCACCCCGTGTCCGGCTCGTAGTCGCCGCCGTTCGCCTGGCTCCCCAGCAGCACCAGGTTCCCTGGCGCGCACCCCATCGGCGAGATCCCTGACACCACCACCGCCGTCGCGCCGTCGTTGATCAGCTTCTGCGTGTATAATGGTCAGCTTGCCGTGCCGGGATAGGTCGTCGATCGGTGCATCTGCTAGATGTGTATATGGATCACGTGCGTGTACGTACCTCCGTGGCAGCAACGATTGTTGCGACGATCTGAGGCACGTAGGACTGCACTTCAGTGACGCTTTTGCCGCCGACCAGCATGACGCCATAGTCGTTCCAACCCAGCTCCCGACGACGAACAGCGCCTTCCCGAAAAAATCCTTGCACGCTACATACACAGCACATCAGCAATGTACATTGTAGTGTCGTGTACCTGTACACGTACACGTACGTACAGAACAACGGACATGGGCACCAATGTATGGATCGATGATGCCGTGGCGTCCCACACGTACGTACCTTGGGGTGAGCCGCAGAGCGTGGGTTTCATGGCATCGAACCACCCCAGCTCGTCACTGAGTGAGATGTTATTCGGAGGAGGCTTCGCGCCGTCGGCCTGCGGGTAGAATGCTGCTGCTGCTGGGCTCGTGCTCGTCTTCAGCGCCGTGGCGCCAGCCACCGCGAAGTTTGCGCCTTGCTTGAAGCTTTGGTCCTTCGCCAGTGATGGCGGAACGAGAGGTAGCCCCAGTGCCTGGGCTGCAGTGTACACCACACCGGCGTCAATGAATCGATCAGGTATATGCATGCCTGCCGGCATTACGACATTGCCGGCGTCGAGATAATAAGGAGCAAAGGAAACTACGCTCGCCGGTGGAAGAAATAAAGAAGCTTACCGATGAAATCTATGACCAGTCTGCCGTCGGAGAGGCGGCCGGTGGGATGTCCGAAGAAGGTCATCCCGTATGGCGGTTTGTTGATCAGCAGGCCTGGCGTCGACGGGCCGGAGAGGATGACCTTGTTGCCGGTGTCGGTGTACGAGTCACCGAAGCTAAAAATCGAGGTGTATTGGGCCTGCATCGAATAGGAGATGCTGGAGAGGAACAGACAGATTTGCAGGCAAAG
This sequence comes from Microstegium vimineum, assembly GCA_022036555.1. Lineage (NCBI taxonomy): Eukaryota > Viridiplantae > Streptophyta > Magnoliopsida > Poales > Poaceae > Microstegium > Microstegium vimineum. Next base: position 1,454,109 of record CM039134.1, on the reverse strand, counting down.
AATTACGTGCTTCATTGTTCTTTATTTATCCTGACGATCGAACAGATCAGTTGCTTTCTGTACCCCTCTTCTGAATCTCAAGTCTTCTCGATTTCAAGTCTCAATCTCAAGAAAAGAAAGAACAGTATATATACTGCCGAACTTGTATCTGAGTTCTCTTTTATAGAGAACATTTGGCGGATCATCAGTCGTCATTGACTCTGTTACGGTTCGGGCTGATTGCCAGATATAGCACTAAATAAACTGAGAATAAAATCTTCTGTTCATTTTTGGCATCTGATTTCTACAATGAATATTGAGATTTAAAATAATAAGGTATAACCAAAAATTGCATACACTCACTACTATAAATATTACGTGCATGAATCCTAAGATTATAACATTTACAAATTATATTCTATATATCTCCCTTCCTTCTTTTAGGAAACTTTTAACAGCAGAGTTTCAATTATTGAAGATTTTCAGGTCAGTATCTAGAACTCAATATTATTGCTCGTACGAGTTAAGCCCAAATTGTCCTCTATGCCCAACTAAAACCAGCATGATTTCAGCCCATAAGAGGTCAACACAGGTCTGCAACTACGATTTTTCCCATTATCTTATACTTGTGTATCATAACAGATTATTAATTGTTTAGGACGCTAAAAAATAGTCCTAATAAGTGATCTAAATAGGCAGGCTCTTTAAAAACATCATCAATATGCCTAAGAGGGAGATGAATTATCCTAATCTGAAACTTCTATCTTACGCACACAAAAATTGCACCATATGTTTTAATACTGCTCTAGTTAGTATGACAATTATAAGTAATTTGTCAAAAGTAAATATGGAAGGTGAAGAAAAGGAAACGAACATTCATGGTGATGTTTTCGCTATGTATTGGAGAGACACTCCTACCTAGTCCTTGTTGGAGCAGCCACGCAAGGGTATCGCTCTCTCTTGACCCGCGCAAAAATCAAGTAATTCTTTGATGAATTCAAGACTGCGGAAGATAAAGTTATGGCAGGTGGCGGATGTTCTAGTATATTAAAGATGGGTCATTTGGCTGAGCATTTGAAAACAGAATAACAAGCAATAAAAAAATTGATTAGAAGAATGATAACAAGAAACAAAAAGGCATCACTCGAAGCATTCTACTCATTGGACATTGAATATGTGAGCAATGCATTGTTTCCAAACCTTTTTAAGGTAAGCACCTAATCACTAAATATGCCTGTTTTTAAAGTTAATTGCTTACCTTGCTAATTGTTTGCATGTTTTAATGGATTATGATATTAAAATAAAATTCACTTATTTAACTTGCTTAGATTTTTAGTTAATTGCTTACCTTGTTCTTTCGATGGTCTAATTAATGCATTAGTATTAATATTATCTTTTTAGGAGAAGCTAGTTTAGTGATGAATTGTATTTTATTTTTACCATCTCAATAGAATGAGTTTAAAGCACATGACAACTTGACACAATGAAGGAAACACAGTAATTGGAATTATGTTTGGAATTTTAAGGCATTATATGACAATGATGCAGGATACAATGAGGATGAGGACACAATGAAGGAAACACAATAATTGAAATTTTAAGGCATTATATGACAATGATGCAGGATACTTTGTTTTTATGGTTTATTAGTGATTATTGAATGTAATGTTTTCTTGGAGTAACTACCATGTCTACATTTTATTTTTTTCCTCTTCAGATGATGATGATGGTGAGGTAGGATACACACAATGATCCTCCTCTCATCATAGAACTTCGCAAGTACTACTTACTAAACTGCTTTGTTTCCATGGTTTATGGTTTATTGGTAATAATGTAATAATATTTTCTTCTAATAACCAATATGTCCATATATTACTCTTTTCCTCTTGAGATGAAGTTGATAATGAACGGTGATGATGATTTGTTAATTGCAATGATACACAATACTATTCTACAAAAAAATGATGATGTGGTGAGGAGGAGGAGGAGGAGATGAGTTTGTGCTGGATGTGCCATGAGACTATTGTGATATGTTCTATTGTATAACTTATTGTTATGTCTTTCTTATTAGCATTTAGAGAAATTCATGTAGATT
>CM039134.1:780385-851935 GCA_022036555.1 Microstegium vimineum | reverse complement strand
CGCGGCTGAGCCACCAGGCGGCGGTGGTTTTCCCGCTCCCGCCTCCGCCTCTCTATTTCCTTGGGGCAGGGCAAAGACAGCGGGCCCCGCCTTGCAGGCTGCGGCGCCACCGGCTTGGCGGACGAAGGTCGAATTATTTACAGTTAGATCCCTGGGGTTTATTTTTGTATGGACCATGGCTCGGTGCCATGGCCTACGCCACCGAGGTGGGTGGTCTGACAAGGCGGCTAGTTCGGTGCTGTAGGTCTTGTCACCACGGATTTCGAATGGGTGGATCAAGTGCCGCTCGCATGGCAACCCTCACGCCTAATGGAGGTGGAAAACAAATGATGACAATACTTTGTCAAGAAGACTCAATCTCGTGAGGTGGAACAATAAATATAAGTTAAGTAAGAGAAGCAATTGAAGGTGGATCAAATTCGTTTGAAGGGCAAGGAGAATGAGCTTGCAAGGAGGTAGGAGTAATTAAGACGGTGTGAATAAGACATCAACAAGAACAAGAGTGTCATGAAGACGAATGCAGCGAAACTATCTTTAAGGAGCGAGATAAAATGTTAAACATCTATCTTACACACAATAGATAAAATATAGTAGACCCATCAAGTTATATTCCCTAAGGCATGTTAGTACTAGTGGTGGAGCTCTGGGCATTATAAGTATAGACTTCCATACATGCCATTGCAAAATCGTGCTTTGTTTAATTTTCATAAAACATATTAGAATTAGTGAGGTGAGTATTTAACTTTGCGTATACCTAGCTAAAGTTCTACACATGCCATGTATATATTGTTCCATATATTGTCCATGTAGCGTTGATTTATAATCAAATGGATTTGTTGCTTCAAAATAGTTGAAAGGTTAAGCAAGTCAGGGTGTAAACAAGTAATGTTTGATCACCTAACCAACCTGTAATTGCTTACCGGTTTTAACGTACTCCCTCCGTCCTAAATTAACTGTCGTTTTGGGGTTTCCGTGTCATGACTTTGACTAGATTTATATAAAAATATGTGTAACGTTTGTGTCTCTAAATAAATTTATTAAAAAAAACTAGTTCAAAAGATCTATCTAATGATATCAATTATGTATCATAACTATTAATAATTTTTTATATATAACTAATCCAAGTTTTTTCTCGGAAAGTGAGAAAGATAAATATTTTGGGACGGAGGGTGTACCATGTTTGGGTGCTTTCATTTCAAACTTTGTGTGGCAACGGGCAACCTCTTTTAAACCTGAAATAGAAGTTGTTGGCTCCATACCACATAACTCGACGCGGTGGTCAACAATGTCGAGACTTGTTACTCCGACGCCGTAGAACATGGCGCCAGGTCCATAAAAAGCGAAACCCTAGTGATCTAAATGTAAATGTAATATTTAAAAAGGCAAAAAAAAATCAAGACTAAGGCCTGAATTATCGTTGGGTGGTCCCCATGCACCATCGAGGCATATATATGTGGCCGTTCGTTTCCTTTATATAGCAGGTGGTTCAAACTATTAGAGGGAATGACTTGTTCCGGTGGGCTCGGCCTCAGGTATAATTATCGTGTACTACTGCCTAACTATTATAAATGACTGTTACTATTACCATGCCGATGGAATAAGGCGTGCATTCAAGATAAATTAATTACATTCTATGATTTATGCTTTCCAAATATACTCTGTCGAGAATCAGGACACAACACTAAAACCGGCATGAAAACACACATGATGCCTCCGTTCAGATACAAACGGTGATACAGTGCCGCCTAATAAGACGATGTTTACTTCACCCAACGTGATGAAATCCGACTCATCAACACATTTGCGGCCAACGTGATTTTCTTAACATAACCCACATGATTTTTAATTATGAGCGCGATGACCAGGCACTCACGTGGTGAAACACGGGTATCATGCTAGTATATAGAGTACTCCCTCAATCTCAAATTAAAGACATCTCATCAAGAATCTTAGAGAGTCACTTATATGATAATATAATAATATTTATGATACTAATTAAAAATATTTATATTCTTTATCAATTATATTTTATTTATATTTTTTTATCAAATTTAAAATGTTTTTACTCTCCACAATTTTTGGAATAATGCCTTATTATAATCTATGATGCAAAGGGGTAATGTGATTAATCATCAACAAAATGAGAATGAGGAATTACGGCTTTTGACTTTCGAGATTTTTCTTTAGCAAAACAAGTGAACTGTACACAACGCATGAAGATGTTTGAGGCCTCAGCCGGTTGATTTCTAATAAAAGAAATCAAGTCCATGAAAAAAAAAGCACTAACAGGGAAGAACAACTACATAGGCCGGCCGGTAAAGCATCATGTTCGATCTACTTATATATCTTCATTTAACAGACAGATGAGACAGGCTGATGGAGAAATAAACCCTATATATGGAGATGGCGCTCACGAGTCACGATGAGCTACAGCTTGAGGTTTAGGTCTATCTTGCAACTCTGCGCCTCTTCCTCATGTGCGACACCAGAAGGGTCGCTCCTGGTGGCAGCGCCACTGTCGACAGCGCCGGCGGACCACCGGATCCCAGCGATCCCGGAGTTGAGGACGGCTGGGGCAGCAGGGGGCCTCGACGACGAGGAGCCGTATCCATGAGGCGTGTAGACGACTGGACGATCAGCACCGGTGTGTCGAATGAGCCCCGCCATAGACGACTGCGTCTGCGCATGCACTGCCCACCCATGGTGCATGCCGTAGAACGGCGGCGAGCCCCGTCCGAACCCAAGGAACGACGACGATGGCCTGCCGTCGCCGCCGCTGGCAGATGAGTACGACGACCAGGCGTGTTGGAAGCGGAGGTGGTGGTGCGGCGGAAGGAAGGGGTCGACGGCGCCTCCGTACAGCCCGCGCCCCGCTGCCACAACTGCGGCGGCGGCGGCGGCGCCGCGCTTGGTGGCCACCTAGCGCCTGCGAGGTGTGGAATTTGCGCTGGCAGTAGTTGCACTTAAACGTGCGCTGCTTCTTCTCCACGCCACCAAAAGACGCCGTCGCCGGCGCCGTGATAGATAAGCCTTGGCTTCTTGTGTACTTTAGTTTGTTAGTTGTTAGTTTTTTCAGTCTTTTCAGTCTTGGACTGTTGTAGCTCCAGTCTTGGACTCTTGTAGCAGTAGACAGTTTGGACTGTTGTAGCAGTAGACAGTTTGGACTGTTGTAGCAGTAGACAGTCTACTTTTGCTTTAGACTAGCTTTACTTGTACTACACTAGGAAGATGCTCTTGGAGCCAACCTGTATCCATCGAAGCTCTGTTGAGCTCTTGTTCTATATAAAGGAATACAAAGCCTAGAGGCAACAAGGCCCTAGCAGAAACATCCTGAGTCCTGTGTTGCTAACAATTGATATCAAAGCTCTGGTTGCTAGAGAGCCAAGAAACACCACCTCTCCACTTCCCCAGCCATGTCTCTCTCAGCAGAGCGCGCTGTAGCGGCCGCCGGCAAGGCCAAGGTCGTGGCCATCGAGGATGACGCATCTGTCGTCGGTGAGGGGGCGCAGGGCGGCTCCAACACCCGGGCCGCGCGTCTACAGACCGCAGAGGCAGCAGCCGCGGCGGCGGTACAGGCGGCGAGGCAGGCGGCGGCAGCAGCAGAGCAGGCGGCAAGGACCGCGCAGGCGCTACGAGCAGAGATAGCTGCGGAGGAGGAGGAGGAGGAGCAGGTGGTGGAGGGCGCCAGGCGTCCTGAGAGCCCGCGCGATCGGAGGGATCGGCGCCGCTCTCTGTCCCCGCGCGACCGCAGGCGAGGCCGCGGCGGCGGGCGCCATGAGTCGCGGGACAGGGTGGTCTACCGCGACTCCGGCAGCAGCACGGCGTGGCCAATGCTGGACAAGACCAACTACCATGAGTGGTCGCAGCTCATGAAGCTGCGGATGCAGGCGCGTGACATGTGGGAGGCCGTCGAGGGAGGTCCGGTCTAGTACCGCGACGATCGGCGGGCGCTCGAGGTGATCGTGGCTGCTGTGCCCAAGGAGATGGGCATCCCGCTCATGGACAAGGCATCGGCAAAGGAGGCGTGGGACGCTATCGCTGCAGCAAGGATCGGCATGGACAGGGTCCGACGGGCGACGCTGCAGCGACTTCGCCGAGACTGGGAGAACATCGGCATCCAGCCCGATGAGCAAGTCGAGGACTTCGCCATTCGGCTGTCCACTCTACATCAGCAACTCGTCATCCACGGCGATCGGGACATCACCGAGGAGCGCGTGGTGGAGAAGTACCTGCGATCGGTACCGGCAAAGTACGTGCAGATCGTCGTCGCCATCGAGCAGTTCCTCGACTTTGAGGCGCTCACACTCGAGGAGGTGACCGGGAGGCTCAAGGCGGTGGATGAGTACGAGAGGCAAGCACCGATCGGGCCGATGGCCGTTGGAGGGAAGCTGATGTACACTGAGGAGTAGTGGAGAGAGCGCTGGAGGAAGGAAAAGAAGGGCGCTGCCGATGCCGATGGCTCTGCCGATACCGATGCATCGGCACATCGGCAGCAGCGAGGTCGCGGAGGAAGGAATCATCGGGGCCGTGGCGGCGCGCGTGGCCGAGGGCGCGGCGCTGGCCGCGGAGATGGCGGCGGTGTTCGAGGTCCAGGTGACAACTGTGGGCCGAACACCTGCCTCAACTGTGGCTTGCAGGGCCACTGGGCGCGTAATTGCCGATTGCCACGACGAGAGCGCGGCGGAGGCCGCGGCGGTGGAGGTGATCGTGGCGGCCGAGGAGGTGACCGAGGAGAAGGCCGCGGTGGCGGTGCTGGAGGCCGCGGTGGCGGTGCTGGTGGATATGGTGGGCGTGCTCAGTACGCCGAGTGCGAAGGAGACGGTGGGTTGTTCATGGCGCACGCGTTCATCGAGCTGGACAAGGGTCCATCGGCATCGGCATCGGCATCGGCATTGGCATCGGTAACCGCCCCATCGGCAACCTCTCTGGACAAGGGTCCATCGGCATCGGCATCGGCAACTGCATCGGCATCGGCAATCGCCCCATCGGCAGCCTCACTGGCTGCGCAGGAAGTCGCTCTGGAGGAGCCAAGGGCTCGAGCCTTCCTCGGTACCGATACCGATGAAGAAGAAGAGAAGATGGGAGGATGGTACCTCAACAGCGGAGCAACGCACCACATGACGGGGCGTCGAGAGCTCTTTGCCGATCTGAATACCGATGTCCGCGGAACTGTGCGTTTCGGGGATGCGTCCAAGGTGGACATCCGCGGCATCGGCACCATCGTGTTCCAAGCCAAGACCGGCGAGCAGCGAATGTTGCAAGGCGTGTACTTCATCCCTGCCCTCAAGAATTCGATCATGAGCCTCGGGCAGTTGGACGAAGGTGGTTCCACGGTGGAGATTATCGATGGCGTGCTGCGCATCTGGGATCGCAGTCGTCGTCTGCTTGCCAAGGTACATCGGCAACCTAACCGACTCTACATCCTTCACTTGGAAGCTGTGCAGCCTTGCTGTCTCGCCATGTGCAAGGACGACAAGGCGTGGCAGTGGCACGAGAGACTCGGCCATTTGCACTTTGATGCACTACGACGCCTGAGCAGAGGAGAAATGGCTCGTGGGATCCCTAAGATCGACCACGCAGAGCAAGTCTGCGACGTCTGCGTCACCACCAAGCAGAAGCGGCGATCTTTCCCATCGGCATCGGCATACCGTGCCCAGAAGCACCTGGAGTTGGTGCACGGCGACCTCTGTGGGCCGGTGACACCGCCGACATCGGCAGGCAACCGATACATCCTCCTGCTGGTGGACGACGCCACCCGATTCATGTGGGCGGCGCTACTGCCGACCAAGGATGCTGCTGGGGAGGCGATCAAGCGCATCAAGGCTGCAGCAGAGGTGGAGAGTGGCTGCCAGCTCAAGGTTCTGCGTACCGATAACGGTGGCGAGTTCATCGTCGCCGAGTTCAGCCGCTACTGTGCCGATGAAGGTATCAAAAGGCACTTCAGTGCCCCTCACTCTCCTCAGCAAAACGGAGTTGTTGAGCGCAGGAATCAGACGGTGGTGGCCATGGCGCGAGCTCTGCTCAAGCAGCGCGACCTACCGACAAGATTTTGGGGGGAGGCAGTGATGACGGCGGTGCATCTCTTGAACCGTGCCCCGACGCGTGCACTGGAGGGCATCACCCCCTACGAGGCATGGCATTGCCGATCACTGACGCTGGGCCATCTCAAGGTGTTTGGCTGCGTTGCCTACACCAGGCGCCTGACTCAGCTTCGCAAGTTGGATGACCGCGGCGAGGCCGGCGTGTTCATCGGCTACGCAGAGGGCGCGAAGGCATACAAGGTCTACGATCCAGTGTCCCAGCGCGTGCGCATCAGCCGCGACGTCGTGTTCGACGAAGGTCGCGGCTAGGACTGGACATCGGCATCGGCAAGCACATCGGCAGAAGGAAGCAGTGATTTCACCGTCGAGTACCCCTGGGAAGAGGCGGTGCCTGGATCGGCATCGACATCACCATCGCCATCGGCACCGCGCTTCACTACACCGGAGTCGACACAAGGTACCGCGCCATCGGCAACTCCTCCATCGGCAGCCGCGCCATCGGCAGCCACGCCATCGGCAACCGCAACCATCGGCAGCGGCACCATCGGCAACCACTCCATCGGCAGTGGCACCATCGGCAGCGGCACCATCGGTAGCCGCTTCATCGGCAACCGCTCCATCGGCAACGACGCCATCGGCAACGAGCGGATCCAGTCCTCGGGTCGAGTACGTGACTCCCCCGGAGGATGATGAAGAAAGGGTGGACGCCTACCACGGCAGTGAGCCACCGCGCTACCGACGCATCACTGATCTCATCGGGGATGAGGCCAATCCGCCGCTGGCTCAGCGGCTGTTTGCCGAGCTGAACCTCTCCTGCTCGGGCGAACCAACTACCTACGATGAAGCTGCCGATGACCCAGCTTGGCAAGCTGCAATGAAGGAAGAGTTGAGCGCTATTGAGCGCAACGGCACCTGGGAGCTGGTGCCACATCGAGCCGACCATCGGCCGATCACTCTGAAGTGGGTGTTCAAGCTGAAGAAGAGTGCCGATGGAGATGTGATCAAGCACAAGGCAAGGCTTGTGGCTCGGGGGTTTGTGCAGCAAGAAGGGATCGACTATGAGGACGCTTTTGCCCCTGTGGCAAGGATGGAGTCCGTCAGGCTGCTACTGGCTTTGGCTGCTCAAGAAGGATGGAGGGTCCATCATATGGATGTCAAATCGGCATTCCTCAATGGAGAGCTCAAGGAGGAGGTCTATGTGTGGCAGCCACCTGGGTTTGCTGTCCAAGGAGAAGAAGACAAGGTCTATCGGCTCTACAAGGCACTGCATGGGCTGAGGCAGGCACCCAGGGCATGGAATGCAAAGCTGAACTCAACCTTGAAGAGGATGGGGTTCGTTCAGAGCAAGCATGAAGCTGCCATCTACAGAAGAGGCTCAGATGACTATGTTCTACTGGTCGGAGTCTATGTGGATGACTTGATCATCACTGGAGTCAAGGAAGAGGAAGTGAGGGCTTTCAAGATGGAAATGCAGTCCATCTTCGAAATGAGTGACCTTGGGTTACTCAACCTCTATCTGGGAATAGAAGTGCAGCAAGGGAGTAGTGGGATCACTCTGAGGCAGAGCCACTATGCCAGGAGGATTGTGGAGTTAGGGAGCATGGCCGATTGCAACCCTGCTGCCACACCGATGGAGGAAAGGCTGAGGCTGAGCAAGGAGAGCACAGCAGAAGAAGTGGATCCAACACAATACAGAAGATTGGTTGGAAGCTTGAGGTACTTGGTCCACACCAGACCAGACCTGGCTTTTTCAGTGGGGTTTGTGAGCAGGTTCTTGGAGAGACCGACCACTGAACATCAAATGACAGTCAAGAGAATTCTCAGGTACTTGGCTGGTACCCTTGACTATGGCCTCCACTTCACTAAGGCACCCTCATCGGCAAGTTCCGCATCGGCAAGTTCCTCATCGGCAAGATTCCCATCGGCAAGGTTCTTGGGCTATTGTGACTCAGACTTAGCCGGGGACATTGACTCCAGCAAGAGCACAACTGGCTGTCTTTTCTTCCTAGGCAGCAGTCTGGTCAGCTGGCAATCGGTAAAGCAAAAGGTAGTAGCACTCTCCAGCTGTGAGGCAGAGTACGTGGCCATGACTACAGCAGCAACTCAGGCGCTATGGCTATCAAGGCTGCTTGCCGATCTACTAGGAAGGAAGGTGGAAACTGTGGAGTTGAAGGTGGACAACAAATCGGCACTTGCACTTGCCAAGAACCCAGTGTTTCATGACAGAAGCAAGCACATAAGGACCAAGTTCCACTTCATCAGAGACTGCGTGGAAGACGGGAGCATCAAGGCCGATCACATCGGCACAAATGAGCAACTTGCCGATATCCTCACCAAGTCACTTGGAAGAACCAAGTTCGAAATCATGAGAGGCAAGATCGGGCTCAAGAAGATCACCAAGGGTGGCTGAAGCAAGGCTTAGGGGGAGAATTGATAGATAAGCCTTGGCTTCTTGTGTACTTTAGTTTGTTACACTTTTGGTTGTTAGTCTTTTCAGTATTTTCAGTCTTGGACTATTGTAGCTCCAGTCTTGGACTCTTGTAGCAGTAGACAGTTTGGACTCTTGTAGCAGTAGACAATTTGGACTGTTGTAGCAGTAGACAGTCTACTTTTGCTTTAGACTAGCTTTACTTGTATTACACTAGGAAGATGCTCTTGGAGCCAACCTGTATCCATCGAAGCTCTGTTGAGCTCTTGTTCTATATAAAGGAATACAAAGCCTAGAGGCAACAAGGCCCTAGCAGAAACATCCTGAGTCCTGTGTTGCTAACACGCCGGTGACTTCTCCTCCGCCGCCACCATTGCCTTCTTCTTACCTTTTCCCGGCGGTTCCAAGCCGAGCGCGCCTAAGAGGTCGAGCTCCTTTGCCGATGACGACGCTTCCTCCTCCTTCCCCAGCGCCGCCTCCTGTACCTCCTCCTCTCCGTCCTCCTCCAACTGCTGCTTTTCCCCCGTTCCGCCGTCGTCAACCTCCATGGACGCGGTGCGGGAGCTCGATCCCTTTATATTGACGGTGGTAGAGGCATTTATACAGGCGGCCAAGCCCACCGCCTGTACTAGAGGTCAGTACTAATCGGCCCACAGTACAGGCGGCGGGCTGTGAGCCGCCTGTGAAAAAAGGGTTTTCACAGGGGGCTCACTTTGTCAGCCGCATGTGAAAACCCATTTGTGTAATTATTTTTTTTTATTTCAAATTTTAATATTTGCCTCTACACTGTACTATATTTGTCATATATATATATATAAAAGATATGTAAACATGAACCATAAAATTGTATTATACATACAACACATATAAATATTACAGATGTGTCCACTTGAAATCAAACATCAAGCATAAAATTACATATAATACACGTCATTTCAAGTTATGAGTTCAACCATTTGGTGTTTACATGTCATTTCGTTTCAAGTTTAGACCTGCTAGGTCTGTCAGCGCTCTAAATCCTTCACTTGCTAAATCACTGGCTTCATCAAAATATGATCCGGTACTTGGAATTATTTCTCTCATAATAAAACCGCACAAGTCTGCTACTATATTTTCCATAGTTTTTGGAGTGAATGACACGTCCTTTCCTTTGCTTCTCGGCTGGAAACAAAGTTTAAAAGCATCATTGACACATGTCCAATATTAATATTTTCAACTTTAATGAGAAAACTTTATACATAGATATTTTTTACCATATTTTTGTCCCTGACGTATCGTCCCCCGCTTCCTTATGAACTCACACACATAGTATCCACAGTAGACCGATCCAGGTGGTTGCTTGTGGCACTATGTAATTAATGAGAAAAAGATTAAACTAAAATTGTCATGCCTTGTGTATTATTTATATGATGATATGTGTTCGGACAACTTACCGGATAATGGTGTTGTATCGTCAATGGCACACTAGGATCTGAGCGGGCGGCGTCGACCGGTCCTTTTTGCTTCTTATAAAACCGCCATGTCCTGTAGATATCGAATATAAAACACTATAGTTATTTAGAAACTCTAATTCATATAAGTACGGATGTGGTTGCATGTTGGCTCACCTTTCTAAATGAATCAGGAATGTTTGATACGACTGAGGAGGACAATGTAAGGAGTCTAGGACAAGCACCTTCCCTTCGAATGGATAAATATAAAAAATAATCCAATGGTCATTGCATGAATAAACGATTGAGTGACACATGTACTTAGGGTTAACACGATAATTTTAAGTACGTATACGAGGTCACGCTTACCCAAAGTTGTAGGGTGCCAATATAAAATCCATGTACTTATATCTCAGCATTGCTCTACCGAGATAGAGGGCATATGTGTCCTCGTATTTTCATTGCAATTCCTTTACAGCTTCTGCAACTTGTTCTGGTGTTTTGTCCTTCTCTATCTTTGCTCTATCTTCATTTGTAAGTACAAATTTGTGTATATTTTCTTGTAACCTGATTGGACTCAGGTAACCGACCATCGTGCCTGTAGTTAACGATCTCTGCTCGTGGTCTTGCAAACTACATACAACATCCACATATTAGAGTTTATCACATTCCAAATTTAATAATAACAATGTGTGTGCATGAGTGATACTTACAGGCACTAGATTGTAATGAGTTGGACGTCAAGTTTCCTATAGTTCAACAACAGGTGCATGTCCTCGAAGATAACAAATGTCTCGCTTTTATCCTTGCCAGTAGCAAATACGTCTGCTGGTATGTCAACACTAACTGTATGCAGGCCAGCATTCACTGCTCTCATGTACCAGTCATGAAACCTTTTAATCATCCATGGACCATTTTCAAGCACCGTCCATTGCAGCATAAGCCTTCCGGGCACATAGTTACTGGGGACATTGACATAATCATCAACCGTTGGCTTTCTTATATCCTTAAGGGTCAATGGTGTATTTGATGGCGGTTCGACATGTACATCGCCACTTGGGGCTTCCTTTGTTGGTGGCACAGCTTCAGTTGCTTGGCCGGCGGCTTCCTTATTCTGTGACGGTTCGAGCTCAACGACTCGTGCCGTCCGCTGCTTTCCAATCCCTTTTAGAAATAGAACTCAACGACTTCAGTTAGTTAATTTAGTTAGTTAATTTATTTAGTTAATTAAGGTTGTAGTATGCTGTAATGTACCTCTAGGACTATGTTGTAATCTGGCGGGATGAATGATTTTCGTCTCATCCTCCCTCGTCCACCAAGCCTTCCCTCATGTCGCAACGGAGGCAAACCAATTGATACCTGGTATTTTAGGAGATTATTACATAATGGTCCTCCAGACTCAATGACCTCTTCTATAGTGTATGCCTCTATCATGGAACCCTCCGGATGAGCACGATTTGACATATAGCCATTCAATATTGACATGAAACGCTCATACGTTCACATTTCATGGAAATACATGGGGCCCAATGCCTCAATTTGAGGCACCAAATGAACAATAAGGTGTACCATGATATCAAAGAACGATGGGGAAAGCACATCTCCAACTGGCTCAATGTCTCTGCAGTAAATTTCTGTAGGGACTCTAACTCATCACGGATAATGACCTTCTCAGATATCTTATTGAAGAAGTAGCACAACCGTGTGATTGCCATCTTTAAAAACACTGGATTTATAGCCCTGATGGCAATAGGAAGAAAAGTGGTCAGCATTACATGACAATCATGTGAGTTATAGTTGGTGAGTGTAAGGTCTTTCATCGAAACAAGACTCCTTATGTTGGAGCAGAAACCAGATGGAACTTTTAAATTCTTCAACCACACACACATTGCATGTTTCTCATCTCTGTTCAGGTTATAGCTTGCTGCCGGTAGATGGTACTTCCCATTCTCTAGGAGTACAGGGTGAAGTTCTTTTCTGATCTTTAAATGTTGCATGTCCAAACGTGAATTGAGACCTTCCTTTGTCTTACTCTTTATGTCTAGCAAAGTTCCAACTACGCTGTCAAACACATTCTTCTGAACATGCATACCATCGATCGCATGTCGTACGTCTAAGTCTTTCCAGTACGTTAAGTACTTAAAGAAAATAGACTTCTTCTTGAATGTGTCCCCCTCATTTGCCTTCACAACCTTTCTTGGTTTCCCATCTTTGGTCTTTTTTCCAAACACAAACTTGACATTCTCAACTATCTTATACACTCTGTGCCCCTTACTATAACCTGATGGAGCAGTAGATTTTGATTCATCCATATTGTCAAAGTACTTATTCATCTTTTGTAAGCAGTACTTATGGACTGCCGGTAGCCACCTCCTATGCCTCATGTACACTATCTTGTTAGATGAAGGAAGAGACATGTGCCATGTTCCATCTATGCACTCTACACAACCAACTTTTCCCTTGAACTGGCCTGATAGTGAGAAGAGAGCAGGATAATCATTAATTGTGACAATAATAATTGCTCTCGGTGTGAATGTCTCTTTGCGGAACGCATCGATCGTTTTGACACCCACTTCCCATATTATTTGCATCTCTTGCATTAAGGGCTCTAGAAATACATCCATATCAACTCTAGGTTGTGTAGGTCCAGAAATAAGAATGGTTAACAAAAGATATTTTCTTTTTTGACACAACCATGAAGGAAGGTTGTATATTGTCATGATCACTGGCCATGTGCTGTGCGTGCTGCTCCTCTCGGCAAATGGATTCATTCCATCAGTACTCAGAGCAAACCTTACATTTCGTCGGTCCTCAGCAAAGTCTGGATATTTCTTATCGAATTCTTGCCATTGCTTTGCATCGGCTGGATGTCGTAACTTTCCATCATCTTTCCTTTCATCAGAAGCATGCCAGGTCATAAGTTCCGCATCATCAGGGTTTGCAAACAAACACCTCAAACGATCAACCACAGGGAGATACCATATCACCAATGCAGGAATTCTTCTCAACGCATAATAGTCCACTTCGATATTGCTAGTGGGCTTTGAACGTTTGTCTTGTTGAGTCTTTGTTTGCGTCTTCTTTCGCTTCCTCCCTGAAGAAACAGAGGCTGCATTCTCTTCCTCTTGATAATCTTTATTCGTCTTGTACCTACTAGCACCGCAGTTTGGACAACTGTCTAAGTCTTTATACTGATCACCCCGATATAGGATACAATGATTTCTACATGCGTGGATCTTCTCAACACCCATCGTAAGTGGACTGACTAGCTTCTTTGCATAGTACGTGTTAGCAGGCACTTTGTTCTCCTTAGGAAGAAGGTCTCTAAGTACACGCAATAAATCATTGAAACTAGCATCAGACCAACCATATCTAGCCTTAATCGTCAAAAACTGAAGAACAACCCGTAGTGTCGACCACTCTTTGGTACAACCTTTTGACTCGTCGTACAAAGGCTCTTCTGCTGCCTTCTTCAAGGCTTCCATTCGCTTCATGAAGAATATTGATGGATCCGCACAACGGTTCATTATTGCCTCTAAGAAATTTGCATCTTCAATGGCATCAGTGTTAACATGCTGAGTTTCATTAACATCGGACGTAGAATTATGAGTTTGATTGACATCTGGCATAGCATGATGGGTTTCATTGATATCTGGCATAGCATCATATTCATTGAGATATGACATTGGACCTTCCACATTGATGTTACTTGCAGTGTTGTCAGTTGTCTGCATATAAGGTGTAGAACTACCCTCACCATGTTTTGTCCAAATCAAGTAGTCCTCCACAAATCCTCTGTAAACCAGATGAGAAGTGATTGCTTCCACATTGTCAAATACCACAATATTTTTATAGTCTGCGCATGGACAACATATGTGCTTCGCCTTTGTTCTCTGAGCATGTATCTTCACGGCATCAATAAATTTTTGGACCTCCACTACATAAGATGGGTCTAATCTTGATAAGTTGTACATCCATAATGACATCTCCATATTTATTTGTAATTAGTTAGGAAAATATTGTATGTCACTCTAAAAACAAAACGAAAATAATCACTCATAACTAAGATTCTATCCTCCATCAATTAAATAGATATGAAAACCTACCTCTTACAGAATTTACAAAATAAAAAATTTAAATAATTATTTAAACTCATTTTTATAATTATAAGAATTAATTAAACAGAGATGGCATCTTGATTAACAAACCCTAAGTACAAGCAAAAATAAAAAACCCTAATTAACAAACCCTAAGTACATGAAATACTAACTAACCCTAATTAATAAACCATTAATTACTAACTAAATTAATTAACTAACCCTAAGTACATGAAATATCTAACCCTAAATAATAAACCATCAATTACTAACAAAAATTATTGAAAAACCTAAGCTACATGAAATAATAACTAACCCTATTTAATAAACCCTAAGTATAGACAATAATAACTAACCCTAATTAACAAAACATTAACTACTAAATTTGTTGGTGTTATGACCCGGGGGTCAAGACCACCAACGAGTAAATTTGTATATCGCTTGCTCCCTCTCTCAGACGTGATGCAAGATGGACACAAGGTTTATCCTGGTTCGGGCAAAGAAGGCCCTACGTCCAGCGGGGGGAGGATGACTTGTATTATCTCACACCCGAAGCGTGCTCGTACATGGGGGTACAAGCTGTGTTACACGGAGTCAACCACCCGAGGGATCGATCGAGTGGCGTGGTGTGTGGAGTGTGGAGATCAGAGCTGAAGTCTGACCCATGGAGTGGAAGTGGGATCTCTGAGAATCAAAGTCCGAGTCTGAGAGTCCGAGTGATCGGTCTGGATCTCTAAAGAGGTCTCTCAGAATCCAAGTGTCAGAGTCTGAGTCCCCTTTTCTCTACCTCGGCGTCCCCTTTTATAGACCAAGGGGAGGCTCGAGGGTACAGGGCCCTAACAGTGGCAGTATGGGTAGCCTATCCGCGGCACAGTATTGGCAGAGGTGCTGAGCATTGTGGCGGCATGGTCTCCCGTCCTTCTGACATCCCCGGTCGTGGCGGTAGTAGAAGTCGTCGCAGTGCAGTGTCCACAGGTGGGCACGAATCCCACGGTTGAAGCGGGACGGCGCGGATGAGACGGCTTCCTGGAGTTGTTGGAGCGAGGGGTCGAGCCCCCCGGTCGAGGGGGGGGGGGTCGAGCCCTGCGTGGCTCTGTTGCATTCCCGAAATCGTCGTCGAGGGTTGCACTGTTCACTTTCCGAGGGGTACTGTTGGAGTCCGTACTCGCGTAGTGGCAACAGTGACGGCACAGTTGACAGGAACCGGGGACTTGACGGGGAGTTGGCGGATTCGACAGCGGACGCGGGCGCCCATGTCGTTAGGTGGGTTCACTTTAACCCATACCGGGAGCAGTTGGGTTAATCGAGCCCCTCATCCGAGGGTCGTCCGCTCGACCCTTGGTCGAGGTAGAGGTCGAGGAGTCGAGGTCGAGGTCGGGGGGTCGATCGTTGGACCCCTCGTCCGTCTTCGATCCGTCGTCGAGGTGGAGCCGGGGGGTCGTTCGCTCGACCCCTCGGTCTGTCATCGAGGTGGAGCCGGGGGGTCGTTCGCTCGACCCCTCGGTCCGTCGTTTTTTCGTCGACGTGGGCCGTCCCGCGACTCGTCGCCATAGCTGGTGCAGAGGGGGCCCTCGAGTGATGGGCCGCGCCTTTACGGAGCAGCGGGCTGGTCTCTATCTTAAAAATGGTTGCTATGTTTTAGTGTTAATTTATCGAAGGGTTTAGGGTACCCTTACCTTCGTACCCGACAGTAGCCCCCGAGGCCCCAGAGGAGTGATTTAGAACTCCTCTGGGGCTATGATACGCGTTTTCTCGGAGGGAGTAAGGATTGCCCGGAGGTTTTGTCCTTGGCCTGCAGGGTTAGTGAGAAATCCGATTCTCCGTGGGGTGCGCGCGAGCACACCCCGCGGGGGTAGCCCCCGAGGCCCCAGAGGAGTGATTAAGAACTCCTTTGGGGGCTAAAATGCGTTGTGTAGAGGGGTCTTTTAAGGATACCCGGAGACGTGTCACCCTGTCGAGGGGTTGATTCCATTCCTTTTCCTGAAAAGAGAGAAGTGTTCGAGGGCGGCTGTCGAACCCTTCCGAGGGCCAGCCTTCGCTCCCTCGAGCACCACTGGAGCCAGAGCGCCCCGCCCGAGAGGTCGGCTCTGTCTGCCAGGTTATGATTTTTCGACCCTCTTTCGTCGAGGGGTGCCGTGCGTGGTCGGGCCCTCGAGCCCTCGAATGGCTAGGCCTTCACCACCTCATAGCGTCCTTCCCACGTATCCTTGCGTTCGAATTGTGGGGTGAAGAGCATCGCGCTGTCCTCACTAGGACGAGCCCGAAGTCCTCGATGAGCTGTTCTCGGGCATGAGTCCATTAGAAATGGTGCCCAGTACGGGTAAGAATCCGAGTGAGAACACGTGCCCCGTTCGGTAGGGGTCGACTAGTGGCCCGGAGGCGTTCTCATTGTTAAGCAAGCCGTTGGGCTCACTAAGCATGCCCATGTGGATCACCAAGGTGCCAACCCCATTCGATAGGAGTTGGTGGCTCGATGCATCCTAGCGTAGGGATCCTTAGGTGTTCCTAGGTATGCCTCGGATATGTCCTAGGGAGCCTCGAGAGTTCGTTCTCGAGTTAGGGGCGCGCGCCTGGCCTCCCCGGGACATCCCTGACTCAGGTACTCGAGGGCGGTTGTCGAACTCCGTTCGTGGAGCCAGCCTTCGCTCCCTCGAGATTTGGGGGTGGACCGAAGTCCGTTAACCATGGGTCCTTCGTGACCTCAGGTACTCGAGGGCGGCTATCGAACCCTATGTAAGGGCCAGCCTTCGCTCCCTCAAGATTTGATAGATGGTTCGTCATCCGACGCTATCCTCGGGAGGAGGAGTCCTGGCTTGTGGACCACCGAGGGGAAAAGCAGGGGGCTTTTGTATTGAACTTGGGGACATACCTGCGTTGGGGCTCTCGAGGGAGACTGTCGAACCCCCGGACGGGCCAGCCTTTGTCCCTTCGAGGCCATGGAGTGAACAGGAGTCGATGACCTAAGGCCTCACCGGGCCTCGGGTACTCGAGGGGGGCTATCGAGCCCGTTTGTGGGCCGGCCTTTGTCCCCTCGAGATTTTGGGGGTGGACCGAGGTCCTAACCCGAGGTCATTTCTGGCCTCGGGTACTCGAGGGTAGCTGTCGAACCCTCTTTCGAGGGCCAGCTCTCGCTGCCTCAAGATTCCTTACCCTCGAAGATGACGTTTCCGATCGTGCGCGCCTTTTTAGGCGGTGTCCGTTCGGCGCAACAGCGCGGAGTGCGGCGCAGAGCCCAACGATGGGACGGGACGCCTTATCTTGGAGGAATACGAGGAAGCGGGTATAGGCGAATTAAATGCGGAGATTCTCTTGCCTGTTTTGACGGATCCGCCCGTTGGCCTCCCGCGTATAAGTAGCGAAGGTGAGGAGCCAGGTGCTCTTTCCGCGCACTTGCCTTCCAGCCTCCTTGCCTTCGTCTTCCTTGCCTTCTTCTCTCCGCCTCTGCCTTAGGCGTCCCGCGAGCCGGAACTCTGCGCGAGCGAGAGAGAGAAAGAGAAAGATAGGGAATGTACCATCCGCTCCCCAGTCCAAGCAAACCACCGTCCCCATGGCCAACTTCGAGCTTGTCGGCGCCGACGACTGGCCTGCCTCCTCGGTCCGTCAATCGCATCTAACGGGGCTGGTGGAGAGTGGTCTTCTCCGGCCCGTCACCACGGCGGAGAGGCCGGAGTGGATACTTCCACCGCGGGACCACGCCGAGCACAATCTGCCGGAGGGGTACGTGGTGTTGTTCGAAGTCTTCCACCGGGCGGGACTCGGTGCCCCACCCAGCCGGTTTCTGCGCGCGCTCCTCCACCATTACGGCGTGGAGCTCCAGCACCTCACCCCCAACGGCGTCAGCCAGGCGGCGGTCTTCGCCGCGGTGTGCGAAGGCTACCTGGGGATCGAGCCCCACTGGGAGCTGTGGCTCCACATCTTCAAGGCCAGCATCTTCCACGCCTCCGTCACCACCGGTACCCGTCGGAAGGTCAGGGCCGGGTGCTGCAGCATCTCCATCAAGTGGGCGAAGTGCTGGATCCCGGCGAAGCCGTCCTCGAGCCACTCCGGATGGCACTCCGGGTGGTTCTACCTGAGGAACGACGACGATCTGCTCCCGGCGTACACCGGGAGGACACTCGACGCCGAACCCGACCGCTGGGGATATGGCGTCCCGTCCGACAAGCAGAAGCACCTCGACGGCTTGCTGGACGCGCTGAAGCGTCTGAAGGAGAGGGGACTTACGGCAGAGATCGTCGCGTCGACGTTCCACCGACGGCGGGTCGTGCCACTGATGGCTCGACCCCTCCGCATCGACGAGATGGGTCCGGGGGTCGATCTCTTAGGCTGTCGCTTCGTCGACGAAGAACTGGCCCCGGACAGGGTGGTCAGCCGCGTCCACCGCTTCTTCGCGGGGTCGTTCGACCCCAAGAACATCGCGAAGATCCCCATGAAGCCGGACGAGGGCTTCTTTGAGCTGGTAAGGTCCTTCCCTCTGGTTAGAGTCCTCGCGCTCATCCCTTCCGTCCTCTCTGCCCGTGCTCTAACTGTTTTGCATTCCGCAGGGGCATGTGTCCTATCGCCCCTCGTCTCCTCCGGTGAAGGAGGACCGGGCCGGGAAGGAGGCGAATTGCCTCCGCGCGGAGAAGCAGAAGGCCGACAAGGACAAGGCCAAGGCAAAGACGTCCAAGAGGGCCCGGGAGAGGGAGCTGAGGGATCAGCGGCGTGCCCGCCAAAGGCGGGAGGGCCTCGAGGAGGAGTTGTCGCCCTCGGAAGAGGAGGATGAGGAAGAGGACGCAACGATTTGGAGCGAGTTGGAGGAGGAGGAGGAAGAAACGGCGCCCGAACAGGCGGTCGTTGTAACTAGCGGAGGGGAGGGGTCGACCTCGATGTCGGCCCCTTCCGTCGAAGCTGGGCCACGGGCGGAGCGCCCCGTGGCTTCTCAGGAAATCGCACCGCGGCAGACGCGGTCGCAGACGTCGCGGTCCTCGTCGGGGGGCCGACCGAGCGAACCCCCGACGCCCGCTGCGTCGAGCGCACGGGTGCCGAGCCCGCCGACGCAGGCGGGGGCCGGCAAGGGGACGAAGGTGGCGTCGCCGTTGAGCAGTCGATCGAGCGAGCCCCCGAAGCCCGCTGTGCCGAGCGCACGGGCGCCGGGCCCGTCGGCGCAGGCGAGGGCCGGCAAAGGGACGACGGCGGCGCCGCCGGCCTCTGCCCGGGAGGAGACGCGGAGAGCCGCCTCGACCCCCGCCCCCCGAGTAGCGGTGCTCGAGAGCTCGACCAGCCCGACGGTCACCGGGTCGAAGCGCCGGGCTCCGAGGGGGTAAGTCGCTTCCGTAGACGTTGTCTGTATTTTCTTTTTGTCGATAATGACCCATGCTTATCGTTCACATGCGTTTCTTTTTCAGGTCAAAGCGCCCACAGGGAGCCGCGCCCCCCGCCCCTGCCAAAAAGCTGAAGGTGGGGGCTGCGGTCCAAGCAGCCGCCGAGGTCGGTCCTGCCGCCCCGCCCCCTTCGACGGTTGCCCCCGAGGTAGCATGGGCAGCCACGGCCCGGGAGGCGATGGCGCGGGGGAAGGCGCAGGGGGCCTCGGCGTCGGCTCAAACGGCGGAGGAGGCGAGCCCGCCGGCGGTGGCCACCGAAGCGACGGTCGTGGCGCCCGCACGGCCATCGGAAGAAGTCGCGCCTGACGCCCCGGGGGGCGCGGAGCTTCCGCTAACGGCAGTCGTGCCCGAGGCGGTGGAGGTGGTCGGGCCACAGGCCCCCGTGATCGAGGTCGAGGCTCCGGCTGTCCCAACGCCGAGGCATTGGCCCGAGGGCTTGGCTGCGCTGGAGGCTCGACTCCAGCTCGAGCGTGAGGGCTCGACTGCCGCCGCGCCCGAGGCCCCTTCGACGACGCCGGAGCTCGACGCGGGGGGTCCGGTCGAGCGCGCCGAGGAGACGCCCACGCCGGCGCAGGGCGGGATGCTGATGGAGTCCACCCCCGCCCATGTGGACGAGATGGCGGCCGAGTTGGTGGACCCGGCGGACATGGCCATCATCGCGGTTCCCCGGGCGGAGCCGGAGGTGGCTCGGCCTCCCCTTGAGGTTGGGGGGTCGTCATCTCGAGGTAAGCCGTACTTCGACTCCTTCGAGATACAGTGGGTTCGCCTTGCCGGGTATTTACTTTTTCGAGTCCTTCATCGCGCAGGGCCGTCCTTCTCACCGAGATCCTCTTCTACCGGCGGCGACGGCTTGGCGGGGCCGTTGACGTCCTCGCGAGGCGGCCCAGAGGACGGGAGAGGGCAGGCAGAAGAAGCCTCGCCCCTTTCCTCTTATCGAGGAGGGGGGACCTGCGCGATATCGTCACGGGGACGATCGAGCAGAGGATCGCCGCCCGCAGCGCGGCGTGGGTTAAGGAGGTCCTCGAGTTGGAGGACCCTCGAGACCCCGAGCGGCTCTTCCTTACGCTCGACGACCAGGCCGAGCTCCGATGGTGGGAGCACGTCGAGGAGTATCGGGCCTGGTTTGAGCACTCGGTACGTCGCGCTGCAGAGGTCACCGCCGCGGACATACGCGAGGGAATGGAGGTAGGTTCTGTTCTACCTTAGGTTGTATTCGGGTTGTCCAGTTGCCGTTTGTTGACGGTCTTCGTTTTTGTCTTCGTCAGTCGCTGCGGGTCAGGTCTTACGAGAAGTCCCAGTACAATCTCCGGGTACAGGGACAACTCTCGACCCTCCGCACCTCGCTGGGTAGGGCGGAAGATGAGGTCGCCCGCGCGAAGGCTGAGACGGCGGCGGTCCGGAAGGATGCTGAGTCGAAGATCGCCCATGCGAAGGCCGGCTACGAGGCCATCCAGAAGGAAGCCTGGGAGGCCTTGTCGACGGCGCAAGGGAGGCTCGACGTCGCCCTTCAGTCGACCGTCGCCGTTGGGCGGGAGCGGGATGCTGCCCTCGAGGCCAAGCGCAAGGCCGAAGAGGAGGCCGTCCGGCTGAGGGAGGAGCTGGCCCGCGCGACGGAAGGTATCCGAGGGCTCCGGGGAGACCTCGACGCCGTCTCCCACGAGCGCGACGCTCTGGCCGCCTCGGAGGAGAAGGCTCGGACCTGCGCGACCTCCTTGGGCGTGGAGGCGATGAACCAGAAGATGGCCCTCGATAAGGAGGCAGAACCATCGAGGGCCTCGAGGCCAAGGTCAGGGATCAGTCCTCCGACCTTGACGGCATCCGCCGCCAGCTCGAGGAGACCGAGCGGGCCTACTCCACCCTGGACGTGCACGCCCAAGCTGAGTGTTTCGAGTGCTGCAGAATCTGTCCTGCCTCGACCCTTTTTCTGCTTTTTTGGGTTTTGACTGTTGTTTGCTTATTTCGGCAGAGCTTGCGAAGGAGAACGCTCGCGCCCACAAGGACTTGGACAATCTTCAGGGCCTCCTCGGCACCGAGGTGAACCTCAACGCGACGCTTGCGGCCGCCATCGACACCTTCTGCAATGACCTCTCGGTCAGGCCGGAGCCGGAGGTCGAGGGGGATGCTCGAGGGGACTCCCTGCTGCGCCGCTTTTACTCCATGACGCGGGGGGTGACAGAGAACGTCCGAGCCGCCCTGCATGTGGGCGTGAAGCGGGCCCTCGCTGTCGTCAACTCCCTTTACGACGTGGACCTCAACCTTGTTGTCGACGGGTTCGCCACCGACCCGAATTTGACCGAGGAAGAGAACGACGTGAAGTGCTAGGAGTTGATGGACCACGTAGAGGAGCCTGGAGGCCAGCTGGCGAGGCTCTTCGAGCCCGAGGTGATCCCCTCGGTGGACGAGTAGCCCCTGGAGGGTGTCGACGGGTAGTCTGGGGCCTGCGAGCCATATCTGGACAAGAAGGTCCATGTAATAGTTAGGCCTTTGTACTGATACAATGCCAAGCCCCCGAGGGCTTTTTGTGTATAAAGTGTTTTGGTCAAGATACACAATTATTTTTGTTTCTTCGAGCTCTCCCTGCTTTTCTTTGCCTAAGTCGACGCCTGTGAACTAAGTGTTCGACGCACGCTCTTATCTCTCGAAGGGGGGTGGCGAGCGGGGATACCGTAGCCCTGGGGCGTAGGTGAGTCCCTGGCTCGACGACACCCTCGACCCTTTAGGGTGTTCGAGGCGCCTTTGCTTAGTCGTGAAGCGTACTCGAGGGAAAGAACGAGAGGAAGAGTCGAGTTTCGAAAAAACGTTGGAGTTTTTCGGGGACTTGGGAGGGGGGTGCCCCCCCTGTTAGCCCCCGAGGGAGGCTCGACTTTGCTGGGGCAAAGTCGAGGCTACCTTAGTGCTGTAGACGGGTGCATCTCGTTATTTCTACTCTTCGAACTCTTTCTGCTTTCTCCTGTCTGAGTCGACGCTTGTGAACTAAGTGTTCGACGCACGCTCGTATCCCTCAAAGGGGGGTGGCGAGCGGAGATACGGTAGCCCTGGGGCGTAGGTGGGTCCCTGGCTCGACGACACCCTTGACCCTTTAGGGAGTTCGAGGCACCTTTACTTAGCTATGAAGCATACTCGAGGTGAAGTCCGAGAGCGAGAGTCGGGTTTCGAAAAAACATTTGAGTTTTTCGGGGACTTGGGAGGGGGGTGCCCTCTTGCCAGCCCCCGAGGGGAGCTCTACTTTGTCAGGGCAAAGTCGAGGCTACCTTTGGGTTACGAATGAATGTGAAATGTGTTTCGAAAACATTTTATTCATTCGAGAATTTGTACATAAATGCGAAAATGTACAAGGCCCTGGGGCCTCAGGGATAGAAGCGACGTAGCTGTTCGATGTTCCACGCGTTGGTGAAGGTCTCGCCCTTCTCGTTCTTCAGCTTGTAAGTGCCGGGCTTCAGCACCCCTGCCACGATGAAGGGTCCCTCCCAAGGTGGTGTCAACTCGTGACGCCCCTTGTTGCTTTGTCGACGGCGCAAGACGAGGTCGCCGACGTCGAGGTCCCTTTTTCGCACGTTTTTGTCATGGTAGCACCGCAGCGTCTGCTGGTACCGTGCCGAGTTGAAGAGGGCCATGTCACGGGCTTCCTCGAGCTGGTCGAGGGAGTCCTCTCGGGCTACCGTGTTGGCTTGCTCGCTGTAAGCTTTTAGTTGAGGGGACCCGTACTCGAGGTCAGTGGGGAGGACGGCCTCGGACCCATAGACCAAGAAGAACGGGGAAACCCCGTGGCTCAACTCGGTGTCGTTCGGAGACTCCATAGCACAGCGGGCAGCTCCTCGAGCCATCTCCTTCCATGCCTGTTCAACCGATCGAAGATCCTCGGCTTGAGGCCCTGCAAAACCATACCATTGGCTCACTCGACTTGACCGTTAGTTCGAGGGTGGGCGACTGCAAACCAAGTCACCCTGATGTGGTGATGGTCACAGAAGTCCAGGAACTTTTGGCCGGTGAACTGCGTGCCATTGTCGGTGATGACGACGTTGGGGACCCCGAAGCGGTGGATGATGTCAGTGAAGAATAGCACGGCTTGTCGAGACTGGATGTTGGCGATGGGTCGAGCCTCGATCCACTTCGAGAACTTGTCGATAGCCACGAGAAGGTGAGTGTGCCCACCCTTGGTTCTTTTCAGGGGGCCGACCATGTCGAGCCCCCATACTGCGAACGGCCAGGTGATGGGTATCATCTAAAGAGCCTGGGCAGGTAGGTGGGTCTGCCTGGCGTAGAATTGGCATCCCTGGCAGGATCGAACGAGTTTGGTGGCGTCGTTGACGGCTGTCGGCCAGTAGAAGCCCTATCGAAAGGCACTTCCTACCAGCGTTCTCGGCGCCGCGTGGTGGCCACAAGCACCCGAGTGTAGGTCTTTCAGCAATGCCCTCCCCTCCTCGAGGGTGAGGCAGCGTTGAAGCACACCCGACGGGCTTCGTCAATATAGTTCGCGGCCATCCCCGTACAGGACGTAGGTTTTGGCACGTCGAGCTAAACGACGGGCTTCCGTGCGGTCTTCCGGGAGTTCGCCTCATGTCAGGTACTCGAGGTAAGGCGCGCGCCAATCCGTCGGAGGGGTTGGCGCTGCGACGTCCCCGTCGATCTCCATGACCTCTTCCACGCTCGAGGGGGGATCGGTCGAGGGGGGTGGGTCGACCCCTTGCTCGAGGGCGGGAGCCCCCGAGTCCAGGTCGACGGTCGGTGTGTGCAGATCCCTCGAGAAGATGTTGGGAGGGACCGTACCTCGAGTAGACGCGATTTTGGCCAGCTCGTCGGCAGCTTCGTTGTACCGACGGGCTACGTGGTTGAGCTCGAGGCCATAGAATTTGTCCTCGAGCCTTCGGACCTCCTTGCAGTAGGCTTCCATCTTAGGGTCGTGGCAGCTCGAGTCTTTCATCACCTGGTGGATCACCAACTGAGAGTCCCCTCGCACGTCGAGGCGTCGAACCCCGAGCTCGATGGCGATGCGCAGGCCGTTGACGAGGGCCTCGTACTCGGCGACGTTGTTGGAGGCGGGGAAGTGGAGGCGGATGACGTAGCGCATATGGACCCCTGAGGGTGATATGAACAGCAATTCGGCGCCTGCTCCCGTCTTCATCAACGACCCGTCGAAGTACATGGTCCAGAGCTCGTTCTGAACCTGCGCTGGGGGTAGTTGGGTATCGGTCCATTCTGCAACGAAATCTGCCAGTACCTGAGACTTGATGGCCTTGCGAGGGGCGTAGGAGAGGGTCTCCCCCATGAGCTCAGCCAACCACTTGGCGATCCTTCCCGATGCCTCCCGGTTCTTGATTATCTCTCCGAGGGGGAAAGATGAAACCACAGTAACCGGATGGCCCAGGAAATAGTGCTTGAGCTTGCGCCGAGTGAGGACGACCGCGTACAACAGCTTTTGGATGTGGGGGTACCTCGTCTTGGTCTCGGAAAGGACCTCGCTCACGAAGTAGACATGCCTCTGAACCGGCAGGGAGTGTCCTTCCTCCTCCCTCTCGACTACTATGACTGCGCTAACTACCTGGGTAGTTGCTGCGACATAGAGCAAGAGGGGCTCGGCCGGGCTCGGGGGGACCAAGACCGGGGGCGAGGTGAGCAAGGCCTTGAGGCTCGAGAGCGATTCTTCGGCTTCGGCGGTCCACACGAAGTGTTCTGTCTTCTTCAGGAGGCGGTAAAGGGGTAGGGCCTTTTCTCCGAGCCTCGAGATGAAGCGACTGAGGGCGGCGAGGCACCCAGTAACCCTTTGTACGCTCTTGAGGTCGTTGATCGGGCCCATCCTCGTGATGGCGGTTACCTTTTCGGGATTGGCCTCGATGCCGCACTGGGAAACTATGTACCCTAAGAGCATGCCTCGAGGGACCCCGAAGATACACTTCTCGGGTTTAGTTTTATGCGATTAGCCCTGAGGCACCCAAACGCGATCTCGAGGTCCCCGACTAGGTTTTCGACTGTTTTGGACTTGACCACGATGTCATCGACGTAGGCCTCGACGGTCGGGCCTATGTGTTTCCCGAAGACGTGGAGCATGCATCGCTGGTAGGTGGCCCCGACGTTTCGCAAGCCGAAGGGCATGGTGAGGTAGCAAAACATGCCGAAGGGTGTGATGAAGGAGGTCACGAGCTGATCGGACTCCTTCATCTTTATTTGGTGGTAGCTGGAATACGCATCAAGGAAGCAAAGGGTTTCACATCCCGAGGTGGAATCCACTATCTGATCGATACGTGGCAGTGGAAAGGGAACTTTAGGACATGCTTTATTTAAACTGGTGTAGTCTACACACATCCTATCCTTCCCGTTCTTTTTCTTTACAAGCACGGGATTAGCTAACCACTCGGGATGATGCACCTCCTTGATGAATCCGGCCTTCAAAAGCTTGTCGATCTCCTCCCCGATGAACCTGCGCTTCTCCTCGTCGAAGCGGCGCAGGCGTTGCTTCACCGGTTTGGACCCGGCTCGGATGTCCAAGGAGTGCTCGGCGACCTCCCTCGGAATGCCCGGCATGTCCGAGGGACTCCATGCGAACACGTCGGCATTCACACGGAGAAAGTCAACGAGCACTGCTTTCTATTTGGGCTCGAGGGTAGCGCTGATCGTCAGCGCCTTCCCATCCGCGAGACTGGGGTCGAGCGGGATGGTCTTGGTGTCCTCTGCCGGTTTGAAGTTGCCGGCGTGACGCTTGGGGTCAGGGATTTCTCCGGACAACTCATCGAGGGTCACGAGGATAGCCGAATCCTCACGGGCCTCGGCTTTTTCCACGCACTCGACGTCGCAGTCGTATGCGTGTTCGTAGGAGGCGTCGACGGTGATGACCCCCGAGGGCCCCGGCATCTTGAGCTTGAGGTAGGTGTAGTTTGGGACCGCCATGAACTTGGCGTATCCCGGTCGCCCTATGATGGCGTGGTAGGTGCCTCGGAACGCCACCACCTCGAAGGTCAGCTCTTCCTTTCGGAAGTTCGAGGGGACGCCGAAACAGACCGGTAGCTTGATGCGACCGATTGGGAGTGCCTTCTTCCCCGGGATAATCCCGTGGAACCCCCCTCCGCTGGGCAGGAGCATGCTCCTTGGGATCCCCAGGAGGTCGAGGGTCTCGGCGTAGATGATGTTGAGGCTGCTCCCCCCATCCATGAGCACCTTTGTGAGGCGGGTGTTGAGGATGATCGGGTCGACGACGAGCGGGTAAGCTCCTGCGTTGGGGATGTGCTCGGGGTGGTCGTCCTGATCAAAGGTGATCGGTGTTTGGGACCAGTCGAGGTACCGCGGGGCCTGGGCCCGAACAGAAAAGACTTCTCGACGTTCCCTCTTGCGCTGGCGGGTGGTGAGCTGAGTCGAGGGTCCCCCGTAAATCATGTAGCAGTCATGGATTTCGGGGAAGCCTCCTTTCTTGACATCACCCCTGACGAGGACGTCACAGGGCGGGTCCTCCTTGCCATCATCTCTCCTGAGGCCAGGAGGGATGAAATGCTTTCGGAGCATGCGGCAGTCCTCGAGACGGTGGTTGGCCGGCCCCATATGATAGGGGCAAGGCTCCTTCAGCATCTTGTCGAAGACGCCCCCGTCGGGAGGGGGCCCTCGAGGTTTCCTTTTGTCTACCACAGCCACAAGGTCGTCGGCTCGTCGTTGTGCTCGACGTTGGGCTCGACGTTGCGTCGGCCCGGTTGGTTCTTCTTTTTCTTCTTCCGACCGCCATTGCCGTCATTGTTCCTTCTCGGCCCGTTGTTCCTCTTGGGCCTATCGTCCGAGCCCCCGGGTTCCTCCGCCTTGCCTTTCCCCTTCTCTGGGGGTATCTGGAAGAACGCGCCAACGGGTTCTTCGCCAGCTGCGTAGTTGGCGATGACATCCATGAGCTCGTTGGCGGTCTTAGGGGTGTTTCGCCCCAGCTCCCGCACCAACTCCTTGCATGTTGTCCCGGCGATGAACGCCGTAATGACTTCATGGTCGGAGATGTGGGTCAGCGCGGTGCGCTGCTTCGAGAACCGGCGGGTGAAGTCGCGGAGGGTCTCCCCTGGCTTCTGCTTGCAGCTACGAAGGTCCCAGGAGTTGCCCGGTCGTTCGTAGGTGCCCTTGAAGTTACCCTCGAAGATTCGGACTAGGTCGGCCCAGTCCTAGATCAAGTCCGGGGGCAGCTCCTCGAGCCACCTTCGAGCGGTGTCGGAGAGGAACAATGGGAGTTGCCGGATGATGACGTGGTCATCTTTGGCTCCACCCAACTGGCATGCCAGCCTGAAGTCGGCAACCCAGAGCTCTGGCTTGGTTTCGCCGTTGTACTTGACCAGGCTGGTGGGTGGACGGAAATGTACGGGCAGGGAGGCCCGCCGGATGGTTCTACCGAAGACTCGGGGCCCCGGCGGCTCCGGAGACCGGGATCGGTCTTCGTCGCTGTCGTAGCGCCCACCTCGGTGAGCGCTGTAGCCTCGAGCCTCGGCGTCGCCGTACCGACGTCGATTGTTCACTCGAGGGGGGAGGTCGTCCACGAGGCGTTCCTGAATCGGTCGTCGCTCGACCTGGCCCTGGGGCGCCTTGTTCTGGTGGACGGAGACCTCCTGGTTTTGTCGAGGGGGCGCTGCTTGTCGCTCCGTGGCAGCCCCTCGACGCCTCGAGGCCGAGCTCTCAGCCTGCTGCACGGCTGTAGTTTGGAGAAGCCCCTGGATTTCTTCCCTGATACGTCGTGCCTGGGGGGTCCATGGCGCCGGCATGTCGCGGAGTAGCATCGCGGCTGCTACCACATTCTGGCCGGCGCGGTTGAAGACTCGGGGTTCGGCGTTCCCCTCCTCGATGATCTGCCGGTGGACTTCCCGGGTCCGCTCGCGAGCTCCTCCACCCTGAGGATGCCCTCGATCCCGCTCGAGGGTGTGCTCGAGTTGCTGAAGACGCAGGCGCTCCTCCTCGAGCTTGCTGAGAAGCTCCCGGACTTGCGCAATCTGGACGTCGGGGGGCGGATCGGCCCTGCCTGGGCTCGGGGGGCTGGCCTCCCGAACTGGTGTGGCGTTGGCCCATCCTCCTTCCTCGGCGGCCGCGGTGTCGTCGACATCCTCCAGAGGATCGGCTTGCTCGTCGAGGTGGAAGCACTCCCGGGTGCAGTCGTAACTCTCGTCGGGAGAGTCCGAGTCGGGGTCGGCGTGGTAGAAGTGGGGGAAAAGCCTACTCCTTTCTTCTTCCTCCAGGCGCCGCCGTAACGTGCCCCACGTACGGGGCAGTTCGGGCTCGCCCAGTGAAGAGGCGGTGACGGGATCGGCCGTCGCCCACGACGGAGTCCATGGAGACTCGTCGTATGTATGTATCCGCAACCCTGCAAAAGCAGAGTAGAGTCCGGCGCTGCTGCGGAGCCCGTACGGGAACGGGTCACGCGGTGGTGCCAAGATCGAGGGTGTCGGAGAGGCCACGGGAGCCTCCGGGGACGACGACGTGGAAGAGCCGAAGTCCCGCTCGGGGAGACGCCCGCCCTCGGCCCACAAGCGTGGGTCAAGCGGACCCCTAGGAGAGGGGACCGTGTCGCCAACTGGGACCGGGGGAACGGCATTCGGCGCCCCAGAGCTTGCACGACGACGAGCGCGTCGGAGCCGCTCGCGCCTCCTCCTGATCGCAGGCCAGAGACGCAAGCGGAGGGACCGTCGCCTGATCCTTGCTGGCTCCGGCGCAGCGGAGCTGCTGATGTCTAGGCCACGGGCGGAGGGAAAGACTATGAAGTCGCCCTGGTCCGTGGAAACGAACCCTAGACTGCCGAACCAAATGACGGTGGTGAAAGGGAACGGTGGGATGGTAGGATCCATCTGAGAGAGTAGTTCGGAGTTGATCGACACGCGAATCCCCCTACCTGGCGCGCCAACTGTCGGTGTTATGACCCGGGGGTCAAGACCACCAACGAGTAAATTTGTATATCTCGTGCTCCCTCTCTCAGACGTGATGTAAGATGGACACAAGGTTTATCCTGGTTCGGGCAAAGAAGGCCCTACGTCCAGCGGGGGGAGGATGACTTGTATTATCTCGCACCCGAAGCGTGCTCGTACAGGGGGGGTACAAGCTGTGTTACACGGAGTCAACCACCCGAGGGGTCGATCGAGTGGCGTGGTGTGTGGAGTGTGGAGATCAGAGCTGAAGTCTGACCCCTGGAGTGGAAGTGGGATCTCTGAGAATCAAAGTCCGAGTCTGAGAGTCCGAGTGATCGGTCTGGATCTCTAAAGAGGTCTCTCAGAATCCAAGTGTCAGAGTCTGAGTCCCCTTTTCTCTACCTCGGCGTCCCCTTTTATAGACCAAGGGGAGGCTCGAGGGTACAGGGCCCTAACAGTGGCAGTATGGGTAGCGTATCCGCGACACAGTATTGGCAGAGGCGCTGAGCACTATGGCGGCATGGTCTTCCCGTCCTTCTGACGTCCCCGCTCGTGGCGGTAGTAGAAGTCATCGCAATGCAGTGTCCACAGGTGGGCACGAATCCCACGGTTGAAGCGGGACGGCGCGGATGAGACGGCTTCCGTACTGGAGTTGTTGGAGCGAGGGGTCGAGCCCCCCGGTCGAGGGGGGGGGTCGAGCCCTGCGTGGCTCTGTTGCATTCCCGAAATCGTCGTCGAGGGTTGCACTGTTCACTTTCCGAGGGGTACTGTTGGAGTCCGTACTCGCGTAGTGGCAACAGTGACGGCACAGTTGACAGGAATCGGGGACTTGACGGGGATTTGGCGGATTCGACAGCGGACGCGGGCGCCCATGTCGTTAGGTGGGTTCACTTTAACCCATGCCGGGAGCAGTTGGGTTAATCGAGCCCCTCGTCCGAGGGTCGTCCGCTCGACCCTTGGTCGAGCTAGAGGTCGAGGAGTCGAGGTCGAGGTCAGGGGGTCGATCGTTGGACCCCTCGTCCGTCTTCGGTCCGTCGTCGAGGTGGAGCCGGGGGGTCGTTCGCTCGCCCCCTCGGTCCGTCATCGAGGTGGAGCCGGGGGGTCGTTCGCTCGACCCCTCGGTCCGTCATCGAGGTGGAGCCGGGGGGTCGTTCGCTCGACCCCTCGGTCTGTCGTTTTTCGTCGACGTGGGCCGTCCCGCGACTCGTCGCCATAGCTGGTGCAGAGGGGGCCCTCGAGTGATGAGCCGCGCCTTTACGGAGCAGCGGGCTGGTCTCTGTCTTAAAAATGGTTGCTATGTTTTAGCGTTAATTTATCGAAGGATTTAGGGTACCCCTTACCTTCGTACCCGACAAAATTAATTCATAAACCCTAAGTATTCTATTACATAGATTTACTCACAAGAATTATAAAAAGTATTTATTTTCTATAATCCGAGCAAGATACAATTTACTATGAATTTACAAAAAAAAATAGCTAAAACTCTCTCTCTTGCCCTAGCTATGAACCATAACCCTAGATTTAGAGCACCTCCAATACAAGAATTGAACCAAAAAATCACTAAAAAAAATGGCGGCAACAACACTAACTAACCTTTTGGAAGTTTCTCACCAAAGAAATAAAGTTCAAAACATCCTCCCCTTGAAATCGCCACTTCTGTGTCGGCCACTGTGCACACAGCACGGGAGTAACTGTTCTTGTCTGAAGGTGGACGAAAGAAATTTATTGCAGCATTAACACAGGTGGTTGGTAAGGAGGACCGCCTGTGTAAATATACACAGGCGGTTGATAATGTCAGCCGCCTGTGTAAATGTACACAGGCGGTTGTCATTGTAAACCGCTCTGTATTTACACGGGCGGTAGAGATAGGAGAGCCGCCTGTATAAATTGTTTTACACAGGCGGTTCTCTTGCTGGGCCCACCCTATTTTTTATACTGACATCATGAAATTGTGAACCGCCTGTAAAAAAAAAAAGTGGCAGCCAAAATAATTTTTGTTGTAGTGCGTTTCACTTTGCACTGGTGTTCAAGTTATTGGTTGGGTTTGTGCCTGTCTACTTATACAAGAAGAAGAAGAAGAAGAAAAGAGCTTAAATGTGGAGATAATCTGGGGGGTTAAATGTGGAGATAACCTAGAGGAATTCAAGTTTCACCTCCTAAATTTAGAGATCACGCGTGATCACAGGGTGTTAATTTCCTCTTTCCATATCGGCGCGCGGCCAGCTCTCATCAGGGGATTCACGACACACGACAGCATGAAAAGATCACGTCGCCGTTCGGCGGCCTCCCGCGCCGATAATGCCGCCGCCCGGATATCCTTCTTGATGCTCGCGGAACACCTTGGCGCCGCCGCAACGCCCATCCGCGCGCAGTGCCGCCGCTCTGCCGCTTTAATTTCTAGCTCCGGCAGCGCTCCGCCCCTCGCCCCTTCCCCTAACGTGCCGCTCAGTCACGTGTGGCCGCTCCGTCCGTCCCCAGCGCCGTCGCCGTCGCCGCGTCAGCGTCCCGACGCTGTTCGTAGTGTCCCCGCGATTAGGTGTATCTTGCATTCTTGCCGTTGCGTTCTTCTGAATTGCAGGTCCATTTTGCATCCAACTAACTCATGCTATCTTTACTAAATCAAGTGTTTTACATGCCTTTTCACTCAGTGACGGAGTCAGGTTTTTTTTAGTATTCATTTGGCACAGCTGTGAGTCGTGGCTCCTCTAAGAACGCTCATCCTCACATGGTGTACTTTTTTCGACGGAGCATAAGATATTTTGAAAAACATCAGGCAAAAACAACTCCAGTGGTAACTTTTTTAATAATTTGTACTATGTTTGTGAAAAGTCATACTTCTAAGTCTCTCGTTTCTCTAATAAAAATCGCTTTACTCCCTCCACACACCTGGTAAGGAGCCGCTTTGTAGATTCTAGTTTGGCAGGGCTCCTTGCAAGTTGCAAGGACTGGCGAGAAGCCAAAACCATGCCAAATAGAACATAACACATAATATAAAGCATTGTACATAAAAGCAAAATTAGAGAACCACAATAATTTTAAGCTAATCCATCTCCCAATGATTTGAAGCAAATCCACCAAACACGGACACGGTCCCAATAAGAACTCATCGCTAGGCGTTTGGCTAGACGAAGTCACTTAATTATCTCGATCATAATCGACGCCAACGCTCCCCAAACAGGCCCTCAGTCCTTGCTTGGCTTTAAGTTGTAACAGGCAAACATGTTTCAATACTACAAGTGTTTCACACTAGACAATAACCAAACGGGCACTTAGGAGTGCTACAACTACTACACAACCGACCATAAATATTGCACAACAACTCGACAGGGCACAAGACAACTCTGAGAGCTTAAGATGTTTGCCAACCCATGTTTACTCCACAAGGAGATACTAGGATGAATAGAACCGACCAGGAAACCACAGAAGTGCAACCCCAACCTGGTTGTTTGATGACCCCGTCGATGTTTTCATCCTTGAAGTTGAAAGGACCTTCGGACGATGAGGACAGTCGGTGTCCCCAAAACGAACACTGAATACACAAAGAGAATTCTCACTCTCTCTCCTGGCTTTTCCAAATGGCATTTAACCCTGTTGAAAAGGAGGGTCATTCAACTTGTTCAAATAGTAAGGAATATGGTGAGATAATCAATGTATTGAGTTGTAAACTTCGTAAAATTAATCAACAATTTCAAATTTTGAAGAGAAGTCAAAGTACAGGGTACGATATCATGTCACATTTTTTTTTTTACACCTGGTGTGTTACTCTTTTTTCAATCCAACCACTTTTATGTACAAACATGAAGGTATTAGTAAAGTTGGCTTAAAAACCATAGGTCTAGAAAATTTTGGTGAGTTCGCATTACGAGTACATGAACATATATTCAAGGGAGCCCTATATTCAAAGGGGTGTACCATTAAGGAGCAAAGAAATTGCCTGAATAAGTAACAAAGAAATTTTGGTGAGTTTGCATCACACAATGTATGTAACATCAATAACAGCAACAAAGATAATACTTGAATATGCAAATAAAGAAACTCATAGCTGAAACTGTGATTCTGCAGCATTCTTGTGTGCTCACCTTTGCCTCCACGTGCGCCTACCACTTTCAGCTTTGTCTGCCGACTCCACAAACCCAGTTGAGAAACGCCGACAGCCCTGCAACAAGCATTCTGATTAATAGAAGTTCAAAAGACTAATCCAAGCACATCACAGGTAGATGAACAAAGAAAACAGAATATTTGCATCTACTTTTCAAGTTTTATGCTGCAGCTTAACTCGTAATGCGAGATAAAATAGAAGTTTTGTTATTGTGTGTCACACATGATTGCCAAGCATCAAGCAAAACTTCGTAAAACTGAGGAAAAATCAACAAGGGAAAATGGAGAAGGGCAGGCTGTTCCCTTGTTCATGGGGTGGTTAATGATGTGAGATTGAAAAGGTAACAACTTAAAACAATGACATCAGGGTGATCACCAAATTACTGTTACTCAAGTAGCAGACACGACTCAACTCACATGCCTATTGATGGAATTGTCACAAGCAATTGTCATGTAGAGTTGGATGCAGAAGGACTACGAAGGTAAGTATGCACCAAAAACAACATAACTAGATGTAATTTGCAAAAGGTCAAGATAAATGTAATATGTATGAAAATGATTTCTCTGTGGTGCACTCCCTCACAGTTTTCTGTCACAAAAAAAAGGTGTCAAATTGAAGAACAGAGAATAACAACAAGCTCAGCTACTTATGTTATGGTCAGCAACATGTATCAGCGGAGGAGAAAGAGAAGTCATGGTTGAAGCGTTTAGTTATTATGTATTAGTTTTGAGTTTGTTTGGGTTAGAATGAGATGAGTTTGTTAGGATCTGAGTCTATAAAACCTAAACCTTTTGTTTTATACCACTTCTGTCCCAAATTATAGGCTGTTTTGGCTTTTCTAGGTACATAGCTTTTGCTATGCGCACAGTATGTCTAGATATACATAATAAAAGTTGTGTACTGGAGATTGAAATGATTTCTCCTGCTCTCGTAAGTTCCCCTCAGCCACCATCCCTCCTATTCGGTGTCGTCGCAAGGCACTGAGCCACCTCATTGCGAGGGCTACAAACCCAGCCAACCACCTCCCACAGCTACAATCTACGCCATCCCCCAAGCTCCAACAACTCAAGTCTTCAATAGTGAGAAACTGAGTATATTAAGTGGAGTACAATTGTCGGTGTTATGACCCGGGGGTCAAGACCACCAACTAGTAAATTTGTATATCGCGTGCTCCCTCTCTCAGACGTGATGCAAGATGGACACAAGGTTTATCCTGGTTCGGGCAAAGAAGGCCCTATGGACACGGGTTTGCTCAGAGTGAGCTGCGGCCTAAGGCTAGCGGTGCTGCCTTAGGCTGCCGGTTGGCCGCTCGAGGGGTCGATTGAGCAGCGGGGTATGTGAGGTGTGGAGACCAGAGCTGAAGTCTGAGCGTGGAGTCAGAAAAAAGCCCTCTGAGATCTCTGGAGTGATCAGAGATCTTCGGATCCCCTCTCCGTCTCTTTTTTCCCTGTCCCCTACTTCTACCTCGGCGTCCCCTTTTATAGACCAAGGGGAAGTCCGAGGGTACAAGGTCCTAACTGTCGTAGTATGGGCGGCGTGTCTTCGGCATAGTGCTGGCGAAGGGACGTCGAGCACTGTGCCTACGTGGCCTTCCCGTCCTTTCGGCGCTCCGGGTCGTGGGAGCAGTAGAAGTCGTCGCAGCACGTCGCGGCACAGCTTCCGCAGACGGGCGCGAATCCCGCAGCTGAGGCGAGACGGGGCGGATGGGATGAGATGGGCCCCATGCTGAAGTTGTTGGAGGAAGGGGTCGAGCCCCTCGGTCGAGGGGGGGGGGGGGGGTTGAGCCCTGCGTGGCTCCGCCGTACCCCCAAAGTCGTCGTCGAGGGCCACACTGTTCACATTCCGAGGGGTGCTGCTGGAGTCCGTACTCGCGTCGTGGCGACAATGGCGGCACAGTTGACAGGGATCGGGGATATGACGGAGAGTTGTTGGATTTGACAGCGGGCGCGGGCGCCCATGTCGTTAGGCGGATTTACTTTAACCCATGCCGGGAGCAATTGGGTTGATCGAGCCTCCCGTCCGGGGGTCGTTCGTTCGACTCCTGGTCCGTCGCTTGGCGTCGAGGTAAGGTCGGAGCAGAGGCGGAGTCGGAGGGATCGAAGTAGAGTCCGAGGTAGGAGCCGGGGGGTCGTTCGTTCGACCCCTCGTCCGTCATTCGGCGTCGAGGCGGAAGCCGGGGGGTCGTTCGTTCGACCCCTCGTCCGTCATTTGGCGTCGAGGTGGAAGCCGGGGGGTCGTTCGTTCGACCCCTCGTCCGTCATTCGGCGTCGAGGTGGAAGCCGGGGGGGTCGTTCGAACGACCCTTCGTCCGTCATTCGGCGTCGAGGTGGAGGCCGAGGGGTCATTCGTTTGGCCCCTCGTCCGTCTCTTTCTGTCGAAGTGGGCCGGCCCGCGACTGGTTGCCATAGCTGGTGTAGGGGGCCCTCGAGCGATGGGCCTTACCTTACCGACTTGAACAGTGGGCTGGTCCCTGTCTTAAAAATGGTTGCTATGTTTAACGTTAATTTATCGAAGGGTTTAGGGTACCCCTTACCTTCGTACCCGACAACAATGTTCTAAAAATATGTAGCAAAGGGATCTTGGTCTGAGCACGCGCACCCAGTATTTATCAGATCAAATCTATACTCACTAAGGGACTAACTATGATGTGTTGTACAATGGACACATAAAAACCACAACAAACATCACAAAGGTAGACAACAAAACACCATCTATACAATATACAAGAAGTATAAACACCTCATGTAAGTCACTAGGGCTGCCAGGAAACATGTGAATTGGGTGAGACAATTTTTTTCCTAGTGAGGTCAGCTGTATGCCTCTATTGATGAGCCTAGAAGTATGGGACTATTGCGTTCTTGCCCCTAATTTGATGTCTAATTGTGATTTTAACCGCTGCTTTTGTCATCGTTGTGATTTTACCCCTATTTTTTGAAAATGAAACTTAAGTTTACCCCTACTCTGTGAACATCAGGTAACGGTGTCAAATGGGCTGAGTAAGAACATGTTTTCCCATACGAAATTGTCCCTACTTATTTTAATGCGTTGTGAATGTACCCCTCTTTTGACATATATATTTAGACACATTATTTTAAGAAAGTGGCGGTAAAATCACAATTAGGATTCAAAACAAGGGCATAAACGCAATAGTATTTCTGATGCAGGTAACGGTGTTAGGAATAGGAATAAACGGAGCCTTTGTTTTTGAAAAGGAGGGGTAAAAATACAAAGTGAAAGAAAGTGAATAGGGGTAAACGGAGCCTTTGTTTTTGAAAAGGAGGGGTAAAAATACAAAGTGAAAGAAAGTGAGGGTAAAATTACAATTAGGATTCAAAACAAGGCCAGAAACGCAATAGCCCCTAGGTAATATTACAAGTTTAATACAGCACATAATAACTCAAATCAAAAGAGAATTCTCATGAATAAACCCACAAGTTAGATCCAAATGCGAGACAAACTTGCTCAAAGGTTAGTGAGGAGATAAACACATTAAGTATTTTAGGTAAAAAGTATCTAGTGTCAATCAAATTTAATGCGGTTAAAAATGCATATGGGGGCAGTCCATTAGAACAGCATACCCCATAATATGGTCTTGTGCTACACTAAAACTAAGGGTGTTTGGATACACCCTCCTAAATTGTAGTCCTTGTCACATCAAATGTTTGGACACTTGGAGTATTAAACATAGACTAATCACGAAATTAATTGCATATATGGAGACTATTTTGCGAGATGGAGACTATTTTGCCTAAATATTCCATGATTTGATACTCGTCTCACAACAGCTTCTATAATTAGTTTTATGATCAGATCATATTTAGTCCTTCTAATTAGCATCCGAACACCGGATGTGACACCTTCTAAACTTCAGTCACTGCATCCAAATTTTCGTTAACAGGTACAAGTAGCCTGACAGTGCAGTTTTCATCAAGAAGACACTAAACTGTTCCTCTAAAACAGCCAAATCAATTCATTAGCTCAATGTTTCGCTCTAGTATATTTGAACATAAATAACTCAATCAGTACCATTAGCTACAATGCGCATGATGCCTTCCACCTCATAGGGTTAATCGGATCCTCCCACAAGTTGACCTTCTCAGGCCAATAGCGACCTAGAAAGCACAAAGACGAGCGGATCAACAGAAGACAAATAACGGAAATTGATGGTAACCCTAAACAACAATCAAAGGGCACAGATTCCTCCGTATGCAAAACCAATTCGACGGCTTCAGGCCTAGGCAAGCAGATCCGGGAACGGGCACAAATCAACGAGCCAATCCATACAACCGTCGCGTACGATTCCTTAATCTGGAGAGGGGAAAGGAGAAGACGGGAGCGTATGGGAGTACCTGCCGGACCGGCGAGGCCAGGGCGTCCAGGGCGAGAGACAAGGTGAGCAAAGGGGGAGGGGGAGGTCGCCGCCGCCGCAGCAGCAACCAGACGACGAGATGCCATCGGTTTGCTTTGTTAGGGTTGGATGGGTTCACTGGTAGGAAAGATGAGAAAATTGCAATTGTATGATTCGAAACATATGGCTTCGCTAAACATAGAAAATCCTTGATCACATCACATCCAGACCGGGAAGTGTGATACGACTTCCTAGATAGATTAGCATCCCTCTGACCCTCTGCATGCATAAAGTATTATATAAGATTGTTCGTACTGTTATTCTAAATATATCCTCTATCTGTTTTAGTCATTAAGATTCTCTTTTCTATACACGTTTCCTCCGCACCTATTTTTCTCTATATCTCATATTCTATACCAACTACTAATAGTGGGGTTCATTTGTCAGGTCCACTTGTCACTTTATCTAAATATATATGCATGTGAGATCTTGCTTCGAAGGATTTATTGACACGAATTTATTGGTGTAATCGAAATTTCATTCGGATTTGTGGTTTGTGAGTTATAGTATTTTTTATTTTCTAAAAATGAAATTACGCGTGGCCCAAGACCAGTGGACCCCACCAGAGCATTGATGCTTTTTGCATGTCGTTCGCCTGTATATCGCCGCTAGCTGCGCCCAGAATGCCGCAAGTCTGTAGCATCGGCTTGTGCTGTAGGCTTAACCGTACGCGCTGCGAGGATTTATCTACTCCAGTAGATTTTACAGGACCCGGTGCGATAAGTCTAAGACTGTTGCATACTCTATGCCCATCTTGAACGCATATACAGAAGAAAAAATGTCTGCAGCGCTGGACGGCAAATGGAACCTGTACCGCCAGCATCCCTATACACAGCGCGGTAGCGAAGACGCGTGCAGGAGAGCGGCGTGGGGCCCTGGCACTGCGCCTGGCGCAAGAGGCAGACAAACATGCACGGAGAGGGAGGATAGGGTGGGTCCCACAAGTTCAAACAATTAAAAAATGTAATAATTCATAAACCAAAACACCAAATTAAATTCCGATTACATCATTAAATTTGTTTCAATAAATCCTTCAAAACAAGATCTCGCATAAATATATTTAGATAAATTTTATTTATAAACATGTGGGTCGCACTATTGGTAGAGTATGAGATATAGTGGATAACGAGTGTGGAAGAAATTTGTATAGAGGAGAAAATCTCGTTAACCAGGATAGAATATTCCTTTTAGAAGATGATGAGTGCGGATAGTCTAAAAAAATTGGTCAACCTTCAGCTAATTGATCCATCCATCTTCAGGTTTCAATACAGCACGCAATGCAACAAAACATCGTTCTGTTAGCTGTATGAAAATAAGATATGCTAGTGTATAATAAAATTTCAAATTTTGAATATGCTACTATAAATTTTTAGGAATAGAAATATATGAAGTGCAAGATTACATATATTTAGAAATTAGATTAATCTTTGCACCATACTATATTTTAGGTTTTGAAAAGCAAAGATTCTGCTACGCCTACTATAAAAATTTTAGGAGTAGAAATTTAAAATGCAAGATAATATATCTACAGATTAGATCAGGCTTTGCATAATAACATAGTAAATCTGAAGAAATTAAGTCACTGAACAGTTGCATGATGTTGCACTTGCATGTAGAGCTCATATTACATTTTTAAAGATTTCATAAATAGAAGTGAAATCTCTGGAAGTTAAATTAATGAAGTTCACAAAGGGTTGAATAAATACAATTATTACAGATCAATTTTATGCAATTTTGAGGATTTGTCCGCTTCTCATCCATATTAGAGCTTGAATCATACAATCCATGTGGAAATCTGTAGAATTGAAAGTGGTTTCTTGATGCAAGAACGTCAAGTTGAGGGTAGAGGAGTTTAGATTATGGGCGGTAGCCAATTTTGATTTAATTTGTGGAGCAGATGCTCGTGCCACCGTTGGAGGTGGTGAAGCAGATATCTAAGTTCGTGCAGGGCCATGGGTAAAGTTAAATGTGTCCTTGAGGACACATGATCTTGCTATATGTACCGTTGGATTCGCATTGAGATGTGTGCGTACACGTATCTCAATGCGAATCTATGTTGAGATGTCTCAATACGAATCCAACGGTGTATGTAGCAAGAGCATGTGCCATCAAGGACAAAAAAAAATCCACCATGGGTAAATGTGCTCACAAGCCGATCATCACACGAGGCATGAGCATATATGGATTACACACAAATACTATCTGCTCCGTAATTACAAACTCAATCCGTTCGTGTAGTAGTTATACTGCTACCCAAGTTGCATGCAGAGGAGAGCAAAGCCATGAATGCGAGGAAGAACAACAAAATTTACAAAAACTACGACACATATGTACCTAATTAGGAAGTACCCTTGACATGGTCCCAGGCGCGTCCCGGAGAAATACAAGGCTCACTTCAAAAAACAAGTGGAGGTCTAATTTGTAGTATCAAAACAAGAAAATAATCACAAATATCTTATGCTTTTGATTTCCCAGTTCAATAATCACAAATATATTTTCTAACATATTTTCTAATTTGTACCTACTCAAAGTGCCTAGCCATTTAGTTTTAGTTGTTTGTCTGATTATTGATGAGCTTCTAGTGAAGGCTGAAGGGGAAACGACTGAAAGCAGCTGGGTAGTTGGATTTGGTGCAAGAAGTGAAACTGAGTGATTAATAGATAACAGTGGAGATTGTTGGTTACTTGTCTAGTTTTCCTCCATTTGTTATTTTACATTGTTGGAATTATTTCCTGTTACGACCGAGCAATCTACCTTGTGCTTCGTACAAATGGCTTAAGTTGGAACTCATCTGTATCATCGAATGATGCCAAGAGATAAGGCTTTTGCTACAGTACTCCGGAATAAATGTGGATCGTCCATTTATTCCGATCCAACGGTCACGATCGTCTATTACTTCCTAGTATTTATTGAATTTTTATTTTATAAAAATAGGTTGACGCCGTCGGCGAAGGAGCAGCCTTTCAACGATGTTAGCGGGACAGTTCGTGGCGGCGGAGCCTCCCTCGGGTTACGTTGTCCAGGCGGCAGCGCGTACGGAGCGTCGAGTGGCGGCGTCAAGGTGACATACTGTAGAATCATGGACCCTTGTGTTTAGGAGATTAACGACAATACTAGGTCACTATGACTAACGTGTGTTTTGCAGAGGCAAAGTCATTTGTGTTAGGTCATTAGTGACGCAATTTGAATGGACTCAATGGATATTCATGCCTCCAAGTTGGAAATCGTTTCGGTTGCAAAGGATGATGATACAAGTTGAAGACTAGGCTAGTTCTTAGTGCCGTAAGGATGAGAAGGACACTAAGTATAGCTAAGGCTTTTGTTTTTCCTTTGACCGTACTATAAAGGGGGGTATGAGATTAGTAGCTTGACCTAGGAGAGTTTAGGAGAGTGGGTATATGTACACTTGTCACAACTTGTCCTAGAGACCTTGCTTTTAGCCCTTGGTAAACCCTAGACATGGTAGGAGCAAAATCCCTTGAGAAATCTCAGAGAAAACAGTTGAAATAGGGGGAGAAAGAGGCTCCGGACCAGTCTGCCTAGTAGGCGTCGGACCATAGGAGAGTGGTCCGACGGTCCCTGACTTAGGCGAAATTTCAGCCCGAGGAGCTCCAGACCACCTGTCTGGAAAGCGTCGGACCATAGGAGAGTGGTCCGATGGCTTGGTTCAGAGAGACAGAAGGCTCCGGACTAGTCCGACGGTTAGTCCGACAGCTAGTCCGACGCCTCAAGACAGGAGGTTGGGTTCATGCAGAGAGCCCCCTGGCTCCGGACCAGAGCGTCGGACCAGGGCACCGGACCAAGGAGAGTGGTCCGGTGGTTCGTAAAAGAGAGGAAGTTTTTCACTCAGAGAGCACTGAGGCTCCGGACCAGTGCGTCGGACCAGTGCATCGGACCAAGCAGAGTTGTCCGACGGTGCCTGAGTTTGAATTCAGAGTGAGCTCCGGACCAGTGTGCATGGTCCGGTGGCTTCGCAGAGAGAAGAAAAAGTAAAAAAAACGGCTAGTTTTGTAGATGTACACTTTGCAACCAAACACCCGGAAGAATGAAATGTCCGGAGCTCTTTACATTTCTGCATTACATTCCGTCTTGTTTTTATCATACCTACTAGAATTGCTTAGGTTGCTCTTATTTTCCATGAACTGCTACCGCTTTCTAGTTAGGACACACGGACCGTAGGCACTAGGGGGTGATTGGCATTTGATAGGTTTTAATATTTGTTTTAGAAATTTAAAACAAGCCCAATTTACCCCCCCCCCATCTTGAGCATCTTGATCCTTTCAATTGGTATCAGAGCAAGGTTGCTCTAAATTAGGTTTCACCGCCTAGAGCAAGATGTTCCATGGGGATGGACCGCCACCCATGTTCGATGGGGATGACTTTCCTTATTGGAAAGTGCGGATGGAGGCCTACCTTGAGGCCGTGGACGTCGGCGTTCACAAAGCCGTCACCCAAGGTGGATCGGTGTTCGCCGAGGATCCATACTTTGAGAAGAACAATGCTAAGGCGAAGAACATTCTTTTCTGTGGCATTTGCAAGGATGTGTTCAATCGTGTGCGAAATTGCAAAACCGCGGATGAGATTTGGACAAACATTTGTGCTCTACACGAGGGCACTAAATGTGAAAGAGAAGAACGTTATCACCTCATTATTGCTAAGTTAAATGCTTTCTCCATGCTATCTCATGAAAATGCTAATGAAATGTACTCTCGTTTGAATGTGCTTATAGAGGAGTTGAATGGCCTTGGGCTCTCCCAAATGACACCGGCCGATGTGGTGTGCAAGATACTTTGTGTTCTACCAATAGACAAGTATAGCCACATCGTCACGGTCCTTCATCAAGGCGATCTCTCCGCAACTACACCGACA
Organism: Microstegium vimineum; assembly: GCA_022036555.1. Lineage (NCBI taxonomy): Eukaryota > Viridiplantae > Streptophyta > Magnoliopsida > Poales > Poaceae > Microstegium > Microstegium vimineum. The sequence continues at coordinate 809,361 of CM039134.1, read as the reverse complement.
CAAGTGTTGGGCAAGATCAATGCTCATGAGATGTACATGAAGATCAATGATGGAAGTTCATCCTCCTCCAAGAAGAAAGAGAAGGAGGAGAAGAAGGACTTGGCTCTCAAGGCATCTTTCAAGGAGAAGTGCAAGATCCAATATGTCATTGAGAGTGCAAGTGATGATGATGATGAAGACAACATCGCTCTCATGGTGAAGAAGACCGCCAAGATATTGAAGAGGCTAAACAAGAATGGAGTCAAGTTTGACTCAAAGAAGAAGAAATTCTTCACAAGCTCTTCAAGTAAGCCAATCTCCCAAATGAAGTGCTACAATTGCGGCACTCTTGGTCATCTAGCCTATGCGTGTCCCGAAGAGAAGAAAGACAAGTTCAAGAACTTCAAGAAGAACAAGGGCGACAATGGTGACTCAAGTGATGATGACAAAAAGTAAGACAAGCCATACAAGAAGAAGAATAACTTCAACTTCCACAAGAAGAAGAAGGATGGCAAGGCTTACATTGTGGGTGATTGGCTCACCGATATTGATGATTCAAGTGACTCCTCCGATGATGAGAGTGAAGAAGAGAAGGTGGCCGCATTGGTGATTGGTTCTTCGATTCCACCGCCACCTCCTCCTTCATCGCCAGGCTCATCCTCTACACACCTATGCCTTATGGCTAAAGGTGACAAGAAGGTACAAAAAGAGGATGATGGTGATGACCTCTCTAGTGATGATAGTGACGATGAAGAAGCACCTTCCTATGATGAGCTAATTAAAATTTGTAACAAGTACTCTAGCATCATAAGGAAGTACAAGAGTAAAAATAACAAACTTCTTGAGGTCAAAGAAAACTTGCATGATAAGCTTGACACCTTGTCTAGTGCTAATGATGATTTGAAGCTTGCGATTAATTCTCTCACATCTAGCACTAGGGAGCTCAAAGCCTCTCTTAAGCAAGCTATTGAGAAACATGATAAGCTTGAGAGGTCAACACAAGAGCTCCAAACAAGGTTATAACATGCTAAAAGATGACTACAACAAAGTAAAAGAAGAACATGGCACACTAGTGGTAGCAAATGAATTACTTAATCAAGATCTTACACATGTTGCTACTAACCCGTGTGCTAAGTGTGCAAGTGCTACCTCTTGTGAAATCGAGCTTGATGATGTGGCTCTTGAGCAAAGTGCCAAGTGTAAGGGCAAGAGAGTTATAGAAGCCGACAAGTATGATGATTACATGAAGATGAGGGAAGAGAACTCAAAGCTCAAGGAAGAGCTAATCAACCTCAAGGCAAACAAGCCCTTCACCATCAAGCCGGCTCAAGAAGAAGACAAAGATGCTATCACTTTGATCAACTCTCTTAAAGAAGAAATTGCCAGGCTCAAGAATGACAAGACCAAGCTTACAAGTGGCCTTGAAAAGTTCACCAAGGGTCATAATCTCCAAAGTGAGCTTCTAATGAGCACCGTCATGAAGAATGACAAGACCGGTATTGGGTACAAGGAAAACCAAGTGATGAAGGCCAAGGTCAAGATTGAAGCCAAGAACTACTACAAGAACAAGTACAATGGCTACAATCAAGAAAAGCCAAAGCCCAAGCCTAAGAGGTGCTTTGGATGTGGACAAATTGGTCACTTCGCGTTTCAATGCAAGACTCCACTTTCCAAGACCTTGCCCAAGTACACTAGGCCATTTGCTCATGATGCTCACTATGTCATCAACAAAGATTCCAAGGATAGACAACTTGTGGTGTTTCTTGGACCACCAATGAAGAACAAGCCTAGGGTTCTTTGGGTTGCTAAGGAGTTGGTTGACAAGGCAATGGGGCCCCGCACCAATGGGGTTCCCAAACAACAAGCTTAACTCCAAGTTGCTTGTGTGTAGGTGAACTACAAGACCGGTGGGAGCCATTGGGTAATTGATAGTGGTTGCACTCAACACATGATCGGCGACCCCCGGATGTTCACCACACTTGATGAGGATTGTGTAAATCAAGACAAGATTACTTTTGGGGATAATTCAAAGGGCAAAGTTCAAGGCTTAGGCAAAGTGGCTATCTCTCAAGATCAATCAATTTCCAATGTCTTGCTAGTACAATCATTGAGCTTCAACTTGCTATCGGTTGGTCAACTTTGTGATCTCGGGTTTCATTGTCTCTTCACTCCAAATGAGGTGATTGTGACCAAGATTGAAGATTCATCAATGATATTCAAAGGGTTTCGACACAACAACCTCTACTTAGTGGACTTCACTTCAAATGAAGCTAACTTGCAAGCTTGTCTTTTTTCCAAGAATTCTTTGGGTTGGCTATGGCATAGAAGATTAGCACATGTGGGCATGTCAACCTTGAAGAAGCTTGTCAAGAAGGAAATGGTTAGAGGAATCAAGGATGTGGTGTTTGAGAAGGACAAACTTTGTAGTGCATGTCAAGCCAGCAAGCAAGTGGCAAACACTCATCCAACCAAAGCTTTCATGTCAACCTCAAGAGTCCTAGAGTTGCTACACATGGATCTATTTGGCCCTACCACCTATGCTAGTCTTGGAGGAAATCTCTATTGCTTAGTGGTAGTGGATGACTACTCTCGGTACACTTGGGTGTTCTTTCTTCAAGACAAGGGCGAAACACAAGGCATCTTCAAGAAGTTTGCTACAAGAGCTCAAAATGAATTTGATGTGAAGATCAATAAGATTAGAAGTGACAATGGCACCGAGTTTGTGAACACAAAGATTGAAGATTATTGTGATGAAGTTGGGATCAAGCATGAGGTATCTGCCACATATACTCCGCAACAAAATGGTGTTGTAGAGAGGAAGAACCAGACACTCATAACTCTAGCAAGGTCTATGCTTGATGAGTACAATACTCCGGAGAAGTTTTGGGCGGAAGCAATCAACACCGCGTGCTATGCGACAAATCGTCTCTTCGTCCAAAGGCTATTAAAGAAGACCCCCTATGAGCTTGTCAATGGGAAGAAGCCGGACATTTCATTCTTCCGGGTGTTTGGTTGCAAAGTGTACATCTACAAGAAGCGCCAACACTTGGGTAAATTCCAACGGCGGTGTGACATTGGGTAAATTCACTTAAATCCAAGGCATACCATGTATTTAACAAAGCCACTGGCTTAGTTGAAGAAATGTATGATTTGGAGTTTGATGAAACTAATGCCTCCCAAGAAGCGCTTGAGGATATTGATGTAGGTGATGAACCCTTGAGGGAGGCAATGAAGAATATGCCAATTGGTGCTATCAACCCGCAAGAGGTGGAAGAAGTTGAAGATGAAGCAAATCAAGATCCTTCTCCACCCCACACGCCTCAAGTTGATGAAGGAGATCAAGTGAGGGAAGCTCAAGAAGACACTCACATTCCTCAAGATCAAGCCGAGGTCGAAGCAAGCAATGTTGAAGCACCGCATCCTCCTCCTCAAGAGACAAATAGAAGATCAACATCTATCCTTCAAGCTCACCCCCATGATCAAATCATAGGGAGTCCATCAAAGGGAGTAATGACTCGCTCTAGACTTGCATCTTATGTTGAACATCACTCGTTTGTTTCCTTTGTTGAGCCTACTAGTGTAGAAGAAGCACTTGCGGATCCGGATTGGGTGAATGCCATGCATGAAGAACTCAACAACTTCACCCAGAACCAAGTGTGGACACTTGAAGAGAAGTCAAAGGATGCAAGAATCATTGGCACCAAGTGGGTGTTTAGGAACAAGCAAGATGATCAAGGCGTGGTTGTGAGGAACAAAGCAAGATTGGTGGCAAAGGGGTTCTCTCAAGTAGAAGGACTCGATTTTGGAGAGACCTTTGCATCGGTTGCAAGACTTGAAGCCATCCGTATTCTTTTGGCGTATGCTTCACATCACAAAATGAAACTTTTTCAAATGGATGTGAAGAGCGCTTTCTTAAATGGTTTCATAAATGAACTTGTCTATGTCTCACAACCTCCCGGGTTTGAAGACCCAAACTTGCCTAATCATGTGTAAAGGTTGTCCAAGGCACTCTACGGATTGAAGCAAGCTCCAAGAGCTTGGTATGAGAGGCTAAGGGACTTCCTAATCAAGAAGGGCTTCAAGATCAGGATCGTCGACACCACACTATTCACCAAGAAGCTTAATGGAGAGATCTTCGTTTGCTAAGTATATGTGACAGAACCTCTTAAGATAGGGCCCACTTGTCAGGATTAACCAACTTAATCTCCAACAGATGATCCAAATCTTAATTAGCCCATCAGGTGTCACCACTTTGCAGCGGGTCATCCACCTCTTTCCGAACAGGATCGACCTTATCACAATCATGACAGAAGTAATACGAAATTTTTATTTTACATCAAAGTAGCGGAATTTAAAGTCATATTACAAACCATAAGTTTTGAAACATAACTTAGTGTCATACGATACGATTACATCAAGCTGCTGATAGCGAAAGAACAGATAACCGAAGTACTCTTGCCCAAGAGTCAAGCAAAGACAGCTTATTCTTCATCTTCATCTACACTGACCACGGTCATGCAGCAAGGAGCCACACATACCGGGTTGTGATCCTCATCTGCAACAGGGGTTAACAAACCCTGAGTACGGGAGTACTCCACAAGACTTACCCGACAAAGAAAAGTATTTGGTGGACAAAACAGTATGCAAGTCATAGGATTCAAGGTGTGGTTTGCAAGAAGCAAATATTTTGCATAAATGAGCATTTATAAAAAGAATTGAAATCATTTATGTTATTCATAAGATTACTCAAGTATCGACCTGGATGTATGATCGATAACAAGGTAATACACATCCACGAAGGGATCCAACAAGTATCCAGTTAAAGTGTATTACTACGCGGTAGAGGACAGGGTCATGTTTCCATATCCGAGGAACACGACGATTCGAACCGGTTTATCCCAGCTGGGGCTTCCCTATCACACGACATATACAGCCGCTTAAAGCACGCATATGACTACCTTTCCCTGGATCCTCTCGCCAAGACCGAGGTTCCGCCACCCGAGAGCACAGTACACCTCCATCCAGTTCGCTAACTTGGAGGGTACACGCTACTCTCGCCATCTCTCCACTCCCAGTGCGGGTTAACCGTTCTTCAAGCGAGAATAGCCAGAGTCCAGCTTCCCGGAGTATGTGATAAGTACTCCAAAGTCACAACCCTTGGACGTCTACAACGGACGGTTCCTAATCGACAAAGGCGGAAAGAACCCGCTCACCAGATATCCATACCTGGTGGCTCCCAAACATCATGTCCGCCCGGTCTCAGATTATTACTCCCATCAAGAAGACATAGCCATTTGCCGCAGCAATCCGCTATTCATCTCGAAAACAGAACCATTGCCGAAGCAATCAGGTTACCCCCTAATCTCGCAGATGACAGGAAATCATCTGACTCTATCGGTCTAAGCATTGCTAAGCAGCATAAAGCAACAACCGTATTTTAAAACAGTATCAAGGTACAGGAATAAATAATTCAAGGATAGGCTATGCATCAAGTAGGAATTTAATAAAGTATCGTAATGCAATAGTATAAACATAAGTGTATTTAAAGCAATCATTTTAAATACAAGGAAGTGTTTGAATGCACCGGGGCTTGCCTTGGTTGGAGGGATAAACGAACTCGGGCTCAGATTCAAGAGAGAAAACCTCTGCACTGGAGGTATCCAACCCAACCAACGAACAATCTACACGATATAATGACATGTCTTAGATGATGCTTGAATAGTAAACATGATGCTTAACTTACATAAACAAGCATGCTATCAAGAGAAAACTAAAATAGAACTAAAACAGGAAACAAGAAGAACCTTGCTCGAGACCCTCGGACGGCTGAGCCTCGAGCGACAGCGGCACAGAGGCTCGAGCGGCGTCGAGAACCACAAAACACGTCGATGAGCTACCGTCGATGACCAAACCGAACGGCTACCCCTCGAACTTGCTTCGGCTTGCCGAGCCGAACCCAACAAGGTAGGCCACGACTCAAACAAACCTTCAGAGACACCTCCTCGAGGGTACTGACGATCGGACGGGGCTCGACCGATCGCACACCGTCGAGAACAGACCTCGATCGAAGAACTACCCTCGAACGCTGACGAGAGACCTCGATCGAAGGAAACAAGACCTCGACTGAAGAAGCTAGACCTCGATCAGAGACACGAGGTCTCGACCGACCCTCGACCAAGAGGTTGGGCCTCGATCAACCCTCGATCTCGAGGCTAGGCCTCCATCACGACTCAGAGGACAACTGTGAGCAAAACGCCCAACAGAAACGAGGTTAAAACCTACCCAGAAGACTTCATCGACGACAAAGACGGTGGATCGAGCTCGACCACACACTTGCCGACGGACGCAGGCCTCGATCGAAGGAGCTAGGCCTCGAGCGGAGACGCTAGGCCTCGATCAGACCTCGATCGACCCTTAGGAAACGACCACGAGCAAAACGCTCACAGAGAACAAGACTACAACTACTCAGCAGACCCTGTCGACGGCAAGGGCGGTGACCCGAGTTCGACCGCGCACATACCGACGGACACAGGCCTTGATCGACCCTCGATCAAAACGACCAACAACTCCAGCAAGCTAAGGGGCCCCCAAACAACGCGAAGCGCAAGCTGAACAAACACAGAGCTACAGGCGACACCCTCGACGACGGCACAGGCGGTCGACGGGGATCTGCGCGACGCGCGCCGAAGAGAACACGCACGCGCTCGAGGGCAACTACCCCTCGAGACTGGCTCAGGACAGCTAGGCGAAGCTAGCGCATGACTTAGATCTCGAAAAGATCCACTACAGCGACTCGATGAAGAACACACTACCGCGCCGAACAAGAACAGCGGTGGCGCTCGAGGACAGAGCGCTAAGGCTCGATACAAGGATAAACGAGTACAGCGAAGAGGTCGAGGAGCTCACCCTGGTCACGAAGCGTTAGCAAGTGTGGCCGGAGATGAAGCAGAGACGACCGTCGATGGAGAACATGCCGGCGGAGACGAAGAACTGCGCGGCAACGAAGATGTTCCTGGAGCTGTGGTCCACCATTTGCAAAACGGAGAACCAGGCAAGACTTAGAGATGAACAAGGAACAAGAAACATATGGCAAAAAGACATTGCGGCTCCTGCGCAGCCCGGCCAAAGACGGACCAGAGCGGCGGCGGTTACGGCGGAGCTGAAGAAGACAGAGCCGTACTGACGAAACGTGGGCTCAACGACTTCAACCAACTTACCCCGAAGATGCGCACGGTCAAGGCGAAGGCAATGACGAAAGATTGAGTGATTGGCAGCAGCTCACGAGCTCGGGTGAGTTCGTCAACTATGGAGATGAAACACTCGGTGAAGCAAGGCAGAGCAGAGCGAAGGAGAGTGGAGAAGAGTGGAGCAGTGGCGCGGAAGGGAAAACGGAGTGGACGGTGTCCCGCTTTTAAAGACGGCAACGGGCTCCGCGCTTTCGCCACGTACACACGACAAGACGGGAGTCCCTGGACAGGTGTCGGCGCCAGGCACCGTCGAGATCGACCCGCCATGCAACGGCTCGAGGGAAAGGACAGAACTGACCCTGCAGCTCTATTGCAAAAAGCTCAAGTTTCTAGGGGTTTTCAAGAAAAACTTTGAACACGAAAGATGCTCAAAATTTTGAGATCTACAACTTTGCTTAAACAACCACAAGCAAAACTTTATAGATTTTGAAAATCATATTTAGGGTTTAATCCACCCCCTCGGAGAAAAGGGTTTGGATTCAAATTTTAAATTTGGAGACTTTGAAAAGATGACCTTCATTCAAACCATGGATCAACACAAACAAATAAACTCATTTTAGTTCAATGCATAGCCAGGTTTTCAAACAAATGAAAGATGCTCAATGCATATGATGACATGATAAATTTTAATTAAGAGATTAGCAAGGTTAACACCCGGGGTGTTACAGTATATGTCGATGACATTATATTTGGGTCAACAAACCAAGACCATTGCAAGGAGTTTGGTGACTTGATGTCCAAGGAGTTCGAGATGTCAATGATTGGCGAGCTAACCTTCTTCCTTGGCTTTCAAGTGAAGCAAATGAGAGAAGGGACTTTCATCTCTCAAGAAAAGTACACTTATGATCTACTTAAGAAGTTCAAGATGGAGGATTGCAAGCCAATCAAGACCCCAATGCCTACTAATGGGCATCTCGATCTCGATGAGGGAGGTAAACCGATCGACCAAACTCTTTATCGCTCTATGATCGGTAGTTTACTTTACCTCACCGCATCTAGGCCGGATATCATGTTTAGTGTGTGCATGTGTGCTAGGTTTCAAGCAAGCCCTAAGGAGTCGCATCTTTGTGCGGTTAAAAGAATCCTTAGGTACATAAGGCACACCCCTAGCATGGGTCTTTGGTATCCCAAAGGAGCTCCCTTCCAACTAGTTGGCTATTCCGATTCGGATTATGCCGGGTGTAAGGTTGATAGGAAGAGTACCTCCGGCTGGTGCCACATGTTAGGAAGATCACTTGTTTCTTGGTCCTCAAAGAAGCAAAACAGTGTGGCATTGTCAACCGCCGAGGCGGAATACATTGCCATGGGAGCAAGTTGTGCACAAATCTTATACATGACCCAAACACTCTTTGATTACGGCATGTTTTTAAAAGAAGTTCCACTTTTGTGTGATAATGAAAGCGTCGTAAAGCTTGCTAACAACCCGGTTCAACACTCTCGCACCAAGCACATAGATATTCGCCATCACTTTCTTAGAGATCATGTGGCTAGGAAAGACATAACACTAGTTGGAGTTAAGAGCGAAGATCAATTGGCGGATATCTTCACTAAACCACTCGATGAAACAACCTTTTGTAGGTTGAGAAGCGAGTTGAATGTGCTTGATCACTCTAACTTCACTAAAAGATGAGTTTGTGTGAACCATGCATTCATATGGAATATAACATGTTTAAGTTGGTAATGCTTATAGGTTTGGCTAACGCGGTTAAGATAACCGCCCTCAAAGCATGTGACAAAGCTTAACCGTGGTTTAAACTTGCAAGCAACCTAGATTCAAATTCCGTTTTGCATTGCATATGCTGAGTGTTGCTTATTCATTTCTTTTTGGTTAAGTTTTTTGGTCATCCTTAGGTCCAACACTTAGGGGGAGCAATTCAACGCTCTAGCTTCAGCTAATACCCCTCTGGTGCCCCTATGGTGACCCTTGGGGCTTTATTGAACTATTTTCTTATGAAAACTAGTCCTAGCCTATGGCAAACTATTTCTAAAATTGAGGGTTTGAGAGATGGTTCTTATGTTAAGTCCAACAAGTGCTCCTCTTTGCTCTTTTGTGTTGGTACTTGGCTAAGAGAAAAGATTGGAGAGAAAAATAGGAAAATTCAGAGCAATTTTAAGCACCGGACCACCCTCCGGACCACTCTGCATGGTCCGACGCAGTGGTCCGACGCTCTGTCCCTCTCTGTATAAATTTTTCTCCAGCCACAGAACCCGTCGGACCACTGTCCGACGCTCCTCCGGACCAATGGCAAGTTGTCCGGTGCCTCTATCAGTTTTATCCAAGCTCCGTCGGATCAGTCCGGTGCACCGTCGGACCAGTCCGGAGAGTAGTCCGATGCACTGGTCCGGTGGTCGGGTGCTCACTGTCTTTCTCTATCTAGTACCGTCGGACCAGCCTCCGAACCAAGCAAAGTGGTCCGACGCTTCGAAATTTTGCGGATAACCCCCCGCGAACGGCTCTGTTTCAGCAGTCTTCTTCATCAGCCGTCCGTACGCCGCCGCGCCGCTCACCGCCTCTGCTCCGCCACGAGCTCCCCTGCGCCCTTCTCGTCGCCAGTGAGGCCATCTCCCGTGCTCTGCCACTACACCTCACCACGCCACCGCTCACCACCGCCCTGTAGCGCCTCCACCGCTCCAATCGCCGCCGCCTGCTGCCTAGCACCGCCCTGCCACCTCTCCACCCACCTCGCCGCCGACAACCCACCTCTCCGGCGTCTCACCTACCTGCCAGTGCCTAGCAAGGGCCTCCCTCCTTCACCATTGACATTGCCACAACAAAGACCAAGGAAGCATTTCACCTCCTTAGGGTTTGCCCTAACCCTAGGAGGGGTTTCGACGTCTTCGTCCGTAACCAAACTCGTATTCGTTATCGTTGACTTCACCACTTCTCGCTAGGGTATGGTTTTCATCTACGATGTCGCGTTTTGTCGAGTCGTAGATAGAGTCATGTCCTAGGTTATTTCCTTGAAAATCTAATATTCAATTCAATTCTAAATGTTAATTGCCTATTGTACTTCATAGCTGGCAAATCCTTTTCGGAGTGTGATTTGGAACTTGAATTGCTCTAATTAGATATGCTCTCTTACCTCAGGTATAATGTCAGATTTCATTCTATCACTTATCTAGATGCTTGCTTCTATACAGATTCTTATCTCTAGATTTTATATATGCTTATATATACCCTGTCTATTCTATCCAGTAGCAGTTAGTGGCAGTTTCAACTCGGGGCAAAGCTCGCGAGTACGGATTGAGGCAAAGCCTCAGAAGGTTCAGTCCAGTGGCTTGCAGGCCCCTCTTTTAGTTGATTCTGGCAGTTGACAGTTGATTGTGACAGATATCAGTGGTTCTTGTGGCAGTAGTGCTTGTGATCTATCAGTGGTTGCTTTCAGTGAGCAGTGTTTCTTTGATTGATTCATATGGCTCGTGGTTCTCGTGCTCGCACTGCTGGGTCAGGTGATGACACTCCTCCTCCTCCACGTCCTTCCAGAGACAAGGGCAAGAAACAAGTGGTTGAGAAACCAAAGAAAAAGAAGCGAAAGCTTACAGAGGCTGAGAAAGCAGAAGCAGTAGCAGATGCAGCCGACCGTGCAAAGCGAGGCGGTCGCCGAGGCACAGTGAGACTTGGCACCCCTCCACGGGATCTACCTCCTACTCCTCCTACTGGGTCACAGACAGAGGATACTCCAAAGGAGTAAGAGCCTGTCACGGAGGCCCTGGGTACACCGTTGGCACCGCATTCCTGGGGGCGTTCCACTCGCTCCCAGTCAGCTCAGTCACCTCAGTCAGCAGCTCCCACAGCAGCTTCAGCGTCAGTTCACTTCGATCTGAGGAATCTCACAGCCAAGCAGGTGAAGAAGCTGCAGTTTGTCGCTCTTGAGAAGTGGTGCCCGGATCAGCGTGACCCCAGAGCCTCACCAGGATGGCACACACCTCTCATGGAGGATTTCTATAGAGCAGCTCAGCTTACCAGCATCCAGATCCGACCGCACATGGTTTGCTCCTTAGAGAGCATAGTTGAGCTAGCTGGTGAGGAGATCAGACCGTTCATCACTTACCTTCCGGGACTCGTCGATTTACTTGGCCGTTCCGGAAACTATATTGAGAGATGGGTCAGAGAGTTCTATGCCTTAGTATGGGTGGATCCAGAGCACAAGTTTCTCCAGTATACCTTCAGAGGCGAGCGATACAGGCTCTACTTGACCAGGCTCAGAGAGATCTTTCACCTTCGTCAGCAGGGTGGCGAGCTTGATCTTCATTATGACTATTACAGAGGAGCCTCAGTGCCTCACCGTGCTCGAGGTGGTTGTACACTGTCAGTTTAGGAGGTGGCTCCTCTCTTCAAGCCACCTTTCTCAGAGGGCTCCCGTCGTAGCCCAGCAGAGCTTCGACCCACCGTTCACAGGTTGAACGAGGTCCTCCGTCGTACTTTGCTACCTCGCACGGGCTACAAGGAAGGGTTGACCAACATGCAGCAGCTACTCCTTCAGGCCCTAGTATCTCAGACACCGTTCGACGTTGCAGACTTTCTTATGTCAGAGATTGAGGACGTGATAGCAGATGGTATGAGGGCTCGTCGTCAGTTTCCCTATGCTCATTGGATTTCATCGATCATAGCTATTGAGCTTGAGGGAGCCAACCCTGGACTCCGCGCCCTGCTGGACCAGTCACCGATCTCTTTCCCAGCTTACAGAGTCCTTGGGTCGTTTGACAGCCAGTTTGGGAACCGGGTCCTTCGTCTGGTCAGAGAGAGGACTGCTCCAGCAGACAGAGCTGAGGTTGATGCTCAGGATGAGGCGATCCGCAATGTTGAGCAGCAGGAGCTCCATGGACTAGACACTGGAGCTGATGTGACTCCTGAGGACACTACTTCAGATAGCTCAGATGCCGACTTTCAGCCAGTTCCACAGATGCCACCACGGGCTCACGACACTGAGGCTGGCGGTTCTGCCTCTGCCACCGAGACGATGATGTTGAAGATCCTTGACCGTCTCAATGAGCAGCAAAGTTCTCTCGTCACTGCAGTTACACAGGTACAGCAGCGACAGTCTGAGGAGCGTCACTTCGAGATGCAGCGACAGATGCTAGCTATGCAGCTAGAGTCACAGCGCCTACAGTTACAGTCTCAGTAGCTGCAGCAGCAGAACATGGCCTTTATGGCCCATATGATGAAGTGGACTAGCGCTCCTCCTCTTGAGTTTCCTGCAGCCCCTCAGATACAGATGATGAGCACCTCACAGCCCTCTCAGTCAGTTGGGCAGATAGGAGGCCCACAGTTCTCAGTTGGACCCTCAGTTGGCCCTTCAGTGGCCCCTACGAGCTCCGCCGGTCAGACAGTCACTCCCACCCCAGCCGTACAGTCCAGTGGACTTCAGGGTGCCGGATTGACCACCCCGTTCCAGTCACCGGCGACTCAGATGACACAGTGGTTGGACACCTTCGGCCCGACTCAGCAGTTCACCCCTCTCACTACTGGTTTCACGCCACTCACGGTTATGATGGGTGCTACTGCCAGGGATCTATCTGCGTCGTTCAGCGACATTATAGGGCAGCCGTCCCCCACTGGTCCACAGATAGCAGCAGAGGTTGAGGCAGAGCTTGTTGCACCGACAGCCGATCAGCATCGCTCTTCAGTAGCTTCCTCAGAGGCTACACACGACAGTCGGGCTCCAGCCGTGTCTACCCCACCTACAGCTACAGTTGCTACCAATGCCACAGTGGTCACTTCCACTCCAGTACAGCCTCTGCAGTCTCCGGTTCTTCAGACTCCAGTCGAGTCAGTGCATGAGGCACCACCACACACCGCAGCTCCTGAGGCTCCCGCAGAGACACTGGCACCGGTTACTGATCCTACTGCTACTCCAGCTACTGCTCCAGGCCTGTCAGCTTCCGACCCCCAGACCGCTTCACTTCCAGCGACTGATACTCAGGGGGAGGACTCAGATGATGAGACATATCTGGCAGCTTTCAGGGTGTTCGACCGCTCCACGGCTGCTTCCACTCCGCCTCCAGACGCCTAGTTTTGGTGCTTCGACGCCAAAGGGGGAGAGGGAGAGTCGAGTAGATGGGCTAGCTTTAGGGGAAGCTAGTAGGTCTCGTTCTTTTGATGTGTATTAAACTTTATTGCATCATGCATCACGTTTACCGTCTTTATGCATTGTATGATATGTGTGATGGTTGAGACTTGATGGTTGTGTGACATGTGTGGACTTTCATCTCTATATATCATGTCACTTGTGTATGCTATATTGCTTCCGCGCTAATCTCTGATCTTTTGGCTATAGCATATCCTTTATGAAATCAAGTACTTTGCTCAATTCATATCTATTGTGCTTGTCATGGCTTGAATGGTTAGGCATGTTTTTGTCTTTTCTATCACTAACCCATGCCTATCTCATGTCAAGTCATGCTTTCTCTTATCAAAGTTCACTCATTATTCTCTACTCGAGCTTGTATTGTCGTCAATCACCTAAAAGGGGGAGATTGTAGAATCATGGACCCTTGTGTTTAGGAGATTAACGACAATACTAGGTCACTATGACTAACGTGTGTTTTGCAGAGGCAAAGTCATTTGTGTTAGGTCATTAGTGACGCAATTTGAATGGGCTCAATGGATATTCATGCCCCCAAGTTGGAAATTGTTTCGGTTGCAAAGGATGATAATACAAGTTGAAGACTAGGCTAGTTCTTAGTGCTGTAAAGATGAGAAGGGCACTAAGTATAGCTAGGGCTTTTGTTTTTCCTTTGACCGTACTATAAAAGGGGGTATGAGATTAGTAGCTTGACCTAGGAGAGTTTAGGAGAGTGGGTATATGCACACTTGTCACAACTTGTCCTAGAGACCTTGCTTTTAGCCCTTGGTAAACCCTAGACATGGTAGGAGCAAAATCCCTTGAGAAATCTCAGAGAAAACAGTTGAAATAGGGGGAGAAAGAGGCTCCGGACCAGTCTGCCCAGTAGACGTCGGACCATAGGAGAGTGGTCCGACGGTCCCTGACTTAGGCGAAATTTCAGCCCGAGGAGCTCCGGACCACCTGTCTGGAAAGCGTCGGACCATAGGAGAGTGGTCCGATGGCTTGGTTCAGAGAGACAGAAGGCTCCGGACTAGTCCGACGGTTAGTCCGACAGCTAGTCCGACGCCTCAAGACAGGAGGTTGGGTTCATGCAGAGAGCCCCCTGGCTCCGGACCAGAGCGTCGGACCAGGGCACCGGACCAAGGAGAGTGGTCCGGTGGTTCGTAAAAGAGAGGAAGTTTTTCACTCAGAGAGCACTGAGGCTCCGGACCAGTGCGTCAGACCAGTGCATCGGACCAAGCAGAGTTGTCCGACGGTGCCTGAGTTTGAATTCAGAGTGAGCTCCGGACCAGTGTGCATGGTCCGGTGGCTTCGCAGAGAGAAGAAAAAGTAAAAAAACGGCTAGTTTTGGAGGTGGGGACTATTTATAGTTGCCCCCTTTGTCCTTAGAGGCACTCTTGGCCATTGTTTCAGCTGGTGATACCTTGAGAAATCCTTTGGAGAGCCAAGTGCCTAGTGAGGGAGAGATTAGAGAGATTTCATCTTGTTCTTCCCTCCTAAGGTGATTAGGAGTGACTTGTGTGCATCCATCCACCTTCCTAGCCTTAAGTTGGTCAAGTGAAGGTCTTGTGCTTGTTACTCTTGGTGTTCGACAACACCTAGACGGTTTGGTGGTGTTCGGAGGAAGTGATCGCCGGAAGATTGTCGGCGGCTCTTCTCCAAGCTTCTGTGATCGGTTGTGGGCGATTCACCGAGCCGGAGTGGCGAAGAATCAGCCCGTAGAGAGCACTCTACCCTTGCGCGGGTAGAGGGGGAGCGATACCTTGCGAGGTGCTCCAACGAGGACTAGGGGGGTGTGTCGACACCTCGATACCTCGGGAAAAAATCGCCGCGTCACTGAGAATTCTTTTTTCCCTAGCTCTTTACATTTCTGCATTACATTCCGTCTTGTTTTTATCATACCTACTAGAATTGCTTAGGTTGCTCTTATTTTCCATGAACTGCTACCGCTTTCTAGTTAGGACACACGGACCGTAGGCACTAGGGGGTGATTGGCATTTGATAGGTTTTAATATTTGCTTTAGAAATTTAAAACAAGCCCAATTCACCCCCCTCCCTCTTGGGCATCTTGATCCTTTCACGTACGACGCGTCCAGCAGCAGGCGCGTCCGGCGGTGGAGCCTCCGGATGGCTGCGGCAGCGTCGCCGTGGTCCGGCGGTGCCGAGCGGGGTAGTTCGTGGCGGCGGTGCCTCCCTCGGGCTGCGTCCTCCGGGCGGCAGCGCGTACGGAGCATCGAGTGGCGGCGTCAAAGGGACGTACGACGCGTCCAGCAGCAGGGGCGTCCGGCGGCGGAGCCTCCGGATGGCTGCGGCGGCGGCGCCGTGGTCCGGTGGTGTCGTGTCCTGCGGCGTCTCGCCGTTCCGATGTTGGGGCATCCAACAGTACCCCGAGGGACTGTTGTTTGTTCCGTGAAAGCGCAGAGGATGGGGTGTGCATCTTCCCTTGTTTGAAGAGATTCAGTTCCGAGATTTGAGGGAGAAATCGGATTGACATGGGGAAGAAGTGCGGCGGCTGCGCCATGCAAGGAGGGTCGGGGTCCTGAGCAACATTTGGGGAAGACGCATGTAAGAAAACGGCAGCAGGGTTTCCTCAGTTATTACCGGCCGCATGATGTTTTATTTTTTTGGTTTTTTATTCATTAATTTATTTAGTAAATTATTAAGTTTAGAAAAATCAACGGTTCAGATTTGATTTAAGATATTACCTCCTGGGAGGTAACCGGAGTACCTGAGCATTCGCCGAGAGATAATATTTCAACTTTGTATTTGTCATAGGAAACTTTAATGTCATGTTAGCAAACTATATTCAGGCTGCTTAAGGAGTTTGTCAACAAACATGGAACCCACCTCCAAGTGATCTACAGTGTGGTTGAAGAACAATTTCCGTGTAAAACTCATGTTCTGTGAGCGCGAAGACTCTTCCAAGCAAACCAAAGCCAGCAGCAAACACACACAAAAAAAAACAAATGTCCCTACAAAACAGCAGCAGGCAACAAGAAACCTGCGAAGGCTGGAACGAAGTATGAGTCAGCATGTTCTGCGCACCAAAATGAGACAGGACTTGGTTGAGTTGGTTCGGCAAACTGTCTGCTGCCGCGCTTACTGAAACAGGTGTCCAGCCATTGTGTGGTCACCGTTTGGTGTGGGCAAGCGCGCGTGAATGTGCATGCATGGGCGGAATTCACTCTGACAGGAGCATTTGCATATGCAATATATACATTGCAGTCTTAAGATGGTAATACTTCAAAACAAAAGATATTATGCATGTCTCTGTTTTCACGTTTTCAAAATAGTGTATCAAAATGAGTTACAATAAGGACAAATTCATCTATTTAAAATTATTGCTAAGTCACACAAAGTACATTTTGGCTATCTGGAAGGAGTGATTGATCAATAAGGTGGAAGAGTGATTGATCAATGAGAAAGACATACCTTGCCTATGGTGATCCATGGGTGGTTATTGACCCAAAAATAAACTAAAGATGATTACGGTAAAGTCATCGTACACTAAGAGATCTATAACAGTAAATTAGTGAAACTATACTCACAAGTATCCTTACAACTAGCAGGAACCCCGAGCTAGCAACTGCACGGGCTAGCAAGCATAAAAATCTAACATGAGAAGGTACAAACGTACAATGCAAAACAAACAGTAAGAATAAGCAATTATTTTTTCATTTCAGGACACAGAATAAAGTTTAGATATTAGATGGTATAAACCATGTCAAAGGGGAAACTAATAGAACATGAAAGATGCTCTTGATTACCACTCGATCGCAATGCCTTTAAATATTCATATTCACAAAGCTTCAATTTTACAATTTTACAATTTTATTGAGTATGACATGAGCTACTCATCTTCTAAAAACAACATTGGTACATGGATATACACAATGAAATTTCAGAATTGCCAATATTCATTCTTTGTTAGGGTGCATCACTATTGATAACTTAGAATAATCTTCTCGCACCTTAATTAAGGTGGTAAAAGAACTTATCATCTGTATGCTGAAACAAATACAAAGGCTCTTACATTTGACTACCTAATGAACTTATCACAGTTTGTTTTTAGCAACTACTCTCTATGTCTCTAAATAAACCAAATGCTAAAGTTGTTCTAAGTCAAATTATTGTAAATTTGACCAAATTTATAGAACGAGAATATCAACACCAACCAGACCAAATTAGTGTATTATGAAAATATATTTCATTAGTCATAAATGTTAGTATTATTTTGGGAAAATTGGCATCAGGACACTAAAGGTGACCACCCTTTGTTGTTGGACACATAAAATGGAGCAATTTGTTCTAGGACAATCTGGTTCTTGATAAATTTGCTGGTGGACATCGTGTCCAATAAAATATTTTCACAAAATAGATATAAAACCATATAAGTTCCTAAAAAATGTTGTTTTGCACTGAAATGATTCATTTTACCCCTCTTCATAAATAGACAAAGTTAACCATAGTTAATTTTTTCCATATATTTGTAGGAAACTAAAAATCTTGGAAAATCGCAGAATGCTTATATCACCAAATCTGACTATGCTAAAAATATTAGCTCAAAATAATAAAGTCTAATATATTAGTTAAACTTGTCAGGTGATAAATCTATAACTAAAAATATTAGCTCACCAAATCATGACTATGCTAAAAATATTAGCTCAAAATAATAAAGTTTAATATATCAGTTAAACTTGACAGGAGATAAATCTATAACTAAAAATATTAGCTCAAAACAATATTTTTTTACTTTATACTCCCTCTATATACCCAGAAAGGAACAAGTAACGAACCTGTCTCTAGGAGAGACAAACGAACTGCACTCGCCATCTGAGCTGAGGTTCTTTCGTGTATTTAATAGGTATAGACATAGAAAAATACCCTCTAATTAATCACTCCTTGGTATGCACAATCATGTCCTAAACAACTTTCTTTTGGGATATGGAGGGAGCAGTTCTAATCATGTAGAGCCTAGAAGATTTTATAGTATAATTTTTCAGCACTTATATGATTTTATATCTATTTTGTTAAAATATTTTATTGGGTACGGTATCTATAATAAATTTGTCAAGAACCAGAGTGTTCCCTAACAAATTGCTCTATTTTAGTAGTCTAGCAGCAAAGGGTGATCATTTTTAATATCCAGAAGCTATTTTTCCTATTATTTTCTATAAATTTGGTCATTTTTTTAAAAAAATACTTAGAATAACTATAAAAGTTAATTTGTTTTAGGATAGATTATTACATAGCGTCTATAATCCCTTGGTATTTTAGGATCTAGATTTTAAAAATGGTGTCTAAGTAGTGCTAAAAATAACATCGGTTAGATATTATTTTCAAACACGGCACATGGGGGCAACTACATCCAACAAAGAGAAAGACTAAGGGCTTGTTTGGTACATCTCTGTTTCAATAATGAAGTTGTTTTTTTTAATAAAAAAGTAGTTTTATGAGCAACTCTTTAGGTGAAGGTGAGTTATTTTGAAAAAATATTTGGCAAAACAGCTTCACCAACAATTTTATGCATAGATATGAGAGAGAAAGGGAGGAGAGAGCTATGATAAGCTACTATTTTTTAGCTTCATCTCACTTCATATCTTTGCAAGAGGTGAAGAAAATGTTTGGCAAAAAAAAAAGCAGCTCACCTGAGCTATACCAAGAATTAGTCACCAGCTACTCCAATTCTCTGGCTGCGCGCGCGTGGATACTCAACGAAACAGCAGGCGGCGGCCGGCTGGGAAATGTGAGAAAACCATAGACTACACATGTGTGTGTATATATACATATAGTAATTTGCAATGACGACGACTTAATCATGAGATGATGGATCAGTTGGGTGGTTGCCGTTACGTTTGCTGCATGATATGCTCCCCGACGAACTGTATTTTTCGCTGGTCATGCATAATGACTAGTTCGATCAGATCCCGTACCGTGCAGTGCAGTGCAGTCAAAGCATGCATGTGTGTGTGTAGAAATAGCTAGGCCAATCAATGATAATCCCGCCACGCCTAGCGAATCAACAACCTTCGCGCGCTAGCTTATGCGTGGTCGATCCATGCAAGCATCATGCATGTAATCCACCAACCCGACCGAGGACCCACTAATAATCTGCACCGGCGCGTCCCGCGTCCCTACACATCCTAAAATTAATGGCGCCACGTCATGACCATCATGATTGTTTATTAAGGAAGTATATATCGGCCCTTTTAATTGGGACATATTATTTATCTGATTCATATATGGAAAAAGGTATTTTAGGTACTTTTTGCATGTTTCTTCCCAACCGTATTACTATGATACTAAGACTGTCAAATCTGATCTCTTATCGAAGACCGGACTATATACAACTTTAATTTCCAAAAAATTAAAGTAATAGCCCTAGCTACTACGTGTTATACGTTCTGATTTTTCTCATATATAATATTTGTTTCGTGTCCACTTCTGTCATTACCAAACTTATCATTTCTTACTATTTATTCGGATGACTCTTTTGCAACGGTCATGGCTCAAGAGGTCCGTGTGAGAAAAATCAAAGTGGCTATGAATAAGTTATTTTGTAGCTAGCTATAGAGTAGTAGTTCTCTCTCTATATTACAATATATAAGAAAAAAAATTAAAGCGATGGAAGTAAAATATAAGCAATTCTTATTAACGATTGGCTCCGTATTTAGAGTCAATTAAGAGTACTGTTAGCCTGGAGCACGTACGCTATGATGAACTAATGGTTTTTTTTTTACAATGAGATGAACTAGTCATAATATACATATAATTTAGTTTAATTAATTGTTTTAAAAAAAAGCTTGTCCGGGTTGTATATTATTAGAAGCATAAGGCTACCGCTTATCTGGGGCTGATTCATAGCGAGAGGTTGGCAATGGGTCAAATCGTGCATATTAGCTCAGTTTTAATTAGTCACGCACGTTAAGTGCATGCAACAAGTCGATCATAAGCTCCATCGTCATAATTCTGGAGCATTCCGTCACACTAGCAGTTTGTGGCTTGTAGGTTTTGTTCAAGTCGTGTTCACTCTCGATCTCTCGCCTTTAATAATCCGCCTCGATCTGTTTTAAATTAAACTAGCTATTTCCCCGGTCTATATCAGGATCGTGATTTGGCTTTAAATCTTGATGCAGACTTGCATCCTGATCAACATGTACGCATCCTTCTGGCGTCGTCATTTATTTCCTTTCGATCGGTGGAAATTTGTCACTGGCGATCAAATTAAAGCACCGGCCGGCCCAATCTAAGAAAACAACAAACGCGGCAGTTTGTCAGTCTAGCGCCCCTTCGCCTCCTATACAGTACTGTCGTAGCTATATAAGTACTCCTGAACGTATATTAATATACTCATGCAAGAGTCTTGAGCCAACTTATTATGGTTTATTTCCCTTAACACATAGTAGTGTACTCCCTCCATATAAAAAAATTGTTTTTTTTCGAGGAGGCAATAATTGAACTTTGACTAAGGTTATGCAAAAATAGTTCCAAAATTATTGATACAAAATAAATACCAAAAGATTCGTTATTAAAGAAATTATTTGAAAAAAAAACGAATACTAGTATATTTATTATAAACTTGGTTAAACTTTGTGTTGGTACGAATCTCATAATTGCATTATTTTGATGACAGAGAGGGAGTACGTATTAGCTTGTTAGCACTCATTTCATGTTAGCTCAAACTTGTACGAGCGAGTGTCTTTGATCCATCGCAATTGAGTACGTACAATTAGCTAGAGCTCATCATCACGACACGTCAGGCAGCTAGCTAAGCGCGCGCCAGCCTGCACATGCATCTATCTACTACACGTACATTTTTTTTTATCTCTTTCCATTCTGTTTTCGTTGCAGCTCTTATTAGTCTTCGTATACGTATATATAATAATAGAGGTAGTATATACTATAGTACTAGCATGATGTTGGACGATCGATCATTTCTTGGATTCGGAAACGATCATCATGCATATATGCATGCATGGGCTCCGCCAGCTCCGGGAAACTTGCACGGAAAGTCACGCTAAGCTTATCCTAGTCAGGTGAGGCCGTGATGAATGGCGAGCTGTTTCAATTTATAATTTGTTTGATTTTTTTTACCCTAACTTTGACCACTCATCTTATTCAAAAAATTTGTGCAAACATAGTTAAATTTAAGTTATTCATGTAGACTATTTATTAAATAAGTAAGTCACACCAAAAGAAATGATATTTTGCAAAAAAATTGAATAAAACGAGTGGTCAAACTTAGGGTTGAAAAAGTCAAACGAACTATAATTTAGAACGGATTATGTACGCACTGGTAAGTATGTACGTACTTCCATAGTCCCATTCCCATGGGAAAAGGGAAAACGTAACGGAATACCAAAACCCGGGAAAGCCATGCAAGGGAATATATGATGCTGGATTCTCAGTTTTATTCCCCGGAGTAGTCTGGTACTTCTTTTGACGCTGTACAACAAGCATGTTTTATTAGAGAGGCCGGGCTTTTTCTTTCTTTTTAAGCTTTAGCTAGAGCTATAGCCGGCGGGCCATGCATGAGTGTACAAAGGTAAGCTATCTCTAGGTCGGCCCCACGCGACAGTCGACATTCGCCACCGCCTATAGGGCAGAGTACTACTACCATGCATGCACACGCTAGGTGGGACCGGGGCAGTGGCACGTACTGGCTTTGGCTTTGAGATGCACTCTCGCCTTCGCTTCACGTTTTCACTTCACCCGGGCAGGGCCCCTACCTGTATGCCCTGTCATCTAATCACAATATGCTAATGATAGGCCGGCCATCCATGATGCTGGACACTGCCCGGGTCCCTCTACCGTTCTCCTCGTTGTCGTCTCCATTATTTTTGCAACGGCTTTAAGCTTGATTGGCCACAAAGCCAAAGCTTGGTAGGTGGGAGGGTGTGAACATTAATATATGTCCTATAGTATATTATGGGCCTATATATTTATATATCCTCGTAATTATTAATAAATAAGAAAAAAAATAGAAATAGTTGATGACATGGGATAAGACCTAGGAGTATATATATATATATATGGCTGCCTGGCTTAGCACGTGTTTTTATTTTAGAAAAAATAAATGAACGGCACAAGTGACATTGACGCGTGGTCTTGGCAGCTACCAACAATATATATAACCGTTGGAAACTCCAATCCCTTTGGTATCCTAGACTTTTCTCCGGATGGGTAATCCGTGGGACATAATTAATTTTAGTTATCATCTTAGTAATTTAAGCAAAATTTATTAGTCATGGTACAACAAAACAGTTAGAAAGCCGAACAAGTGGGTCTTGCTTCCAAAAGAGCCCGGAGTTCACATGTATGCCTGACAATATATTGACAAAATATGCATACTGTATGCCCGGCCTCAAGCAACCAGTGACCGGCTCGCCATGCAAACTACTCCGCATGCATGCATGGCCTGCCCTGACTATTCGCCCTTTCGATGCTTTTGAAGGCGCAGCTGCTGCCTGCATTGCAACAATTGAACGTGGAAAGCGAAAGATATGATGCATGCTGGGACCGCCCGGATACAGATACAGTAGTGATCGTTGATGGATGGAGCCGCTCGTGCCCCAAACCTCGTCGGTCACATGATCATCATTCCCCCCGGCCCGGCCCGGCCCGTGCATTATGGCTGCCTGCCTCTCTGACTGAAACTGCAAAGCACACGACATGCACACCGCACACGCGGGGAAATGTCGAATGTCTGCATGCATGCTAGCTGCAATACTGTAAGCACGAACACGAAAGCATGCTGTGCTGCCAAAGTGCATGCACGCATGAGCCCTGAAATCGTAATAAAGACGAAACACGAAGCAGTGTGTGCGAATGCAAAACAATAATCCTATATACACTACGGGAGAGACCATCCATATGATGCACCACCATCGTGGGCCCGATCGAGCTCATCAGCTAATAAGCTAGCGTTAGTTAGTTACTAGCTAGTTGACATACAGTACTAATTAAGAAGCCCAAAAGGACCAAGCAACGCCGGCCGGCCGGCCGGCCGGACTCAACTCGTGCTGCAAATTAATTAATTATTAATCTGCCTTTTCTTCCTCTCAGCAAACACGCAGTTCATAACTTATCATTAGACACTCCTAAGTTATTTTGTCTTGATTTGTACTCCTAGAATTGAAAATAAAAAAAATGCTGATTTGCCAAGATACTACACACACGGGGGAATGATTAACGAAGAAGCAACAAGGACGTCGTCAGACCGCGGACACACAACACACAGGAGTACAGTACGTACGTTGGGCCGGATTCGATCCCGATAGATAGATTCCGAGAATGACGCACGACGTGACAGGAAAAGCGACCGGGCGGCGGTGACACGAAAAGCACGCAAAGCCTAGCCAGCAGGGCCCAGCTGGGGAGACGCCGACCCGATCCTGTGTGGCCGTGTCTGCATATGCATGCGTGCATCGCCGTCTCCTGTGCTGTTCGAATTTGTTGGATCATCAGTTGGCTGTATATATATATGTACTACGTACGTGCCCAGCCCCCAACAACACACGTACAGAATTCTTCCAAACAACAAGTTCGGTGAGACAGATACGGCCGAGACGGTTAGGACAGCCGGACACAGGCAAGAGACGACTAATTAAGGTCTTGTTTAAATAAACATGCATGTGTTTTGAAGTGAATTTAAGATAAATTAATTAAACTAAATTTTACTTTAATCTACTGCAACACATATAGATTGGGATTGATACATGTACTCCTAGAGAACAGACCTTTGGTCGATGTCCAAAATAAACTTTAGTCTCGGAAAAATTTGTGTTTTTGGGATTAATATATCGATCTTTAGTCCCGGTTGGTAAAAAGGTCCCTCGATAGGTGGGTTCAAAAGAGAAGAGAGTCTCATCTATTGATAGATATGTTAAGTAGGTGGGGTGATTAGCTACACGCAAGACAGTGCAGGAGATCTTAGGTTCGAATCTCATGGGGTGTAATTATGGTGGGGCTTCATTTTGTTTAACTCGAAGGAACCTTTTTACATGGTAATTAATCAACTTGAACACGCGCGTGCAGAAGCCAAGCAAAATGTACTTTTACATAGCAGTACCAGCTTGCACATCACCAAGGACATACCATTTGGATATGGTAAGTAAAAGAACTACCGGAAAAAGAAATGGCCAATAAAAAGCTTGAGATTAATTGTTTCAATCACTTGGCTTTATAGTATATAGATAGGTGATTGTTGGTGTAAACATCCCCAGTACGTAGCTGCTATTAGCTCATTTGAAATACTGCTACTTAGTAATTTTCAAAAACTGTAATATTATCCAAAGAGACACAAAATTGTGGTTTTAAAAAAATGTCACGAGTGGAGTTTCTGAAACTCCCAATATACTAAAAGTCGTCTCGACAAAATCGTGGTTTTAGATACCACAAAATTAAATTTGTTGCATCCAAACACCTCATAGTCATGGTTATGGTTTTAGAGGCGACTACAAAGTTTGTTGCATTTAAATACTCTGTAGCTTTTAAAAATCAAAATATTTTGTAAAACTATGGCAAAGATATTTGTGCATCTAAACACAATAAGACTATGGCAAAGATATTTGTGCATCTAAATACTCCGCTGAAATTAATACTGCTACCAGTAGCAATAAGGCTAGTACAATTGGATCTGACATGCGGGACCCGCTAACACTGCCATACCCGCATACAGGTCGGTCAATATGCAGCAGGTGAGAGAAGCGTGAAATCGCATATCGGCAATTTCACCACTGACGACGAGGACCAGTTGCCACACCGGCCGTTACCGCGTGGTTTGGCGCGTCACTAGCAGACAACTCCTGCTGGTCTTTACGCACGCGGAAGGCAGACCGGGGGTGACCATTCTACCCCGCCCTCCCCCACTACGGTAACGTAAGGCCGTGCGCATAGTGACATCAAACACACGGACGATTACCACGTTTCCGTTTGTCTCAAAAACCTCTCACGTCATGTCGTCGGTGGTGGTTCGTAAAGATCAAATTTCATGCTGCACGGTATATGCATGTACGTTATAACGGGATATATAATTTCTTACATAATCTACGTGGGGATAGTCATGAAGTGGGAGAGACCAGAAAAAATGTCAATCTAGACGAAAATAGAAGCTGAAATTTTACCTCTTTGTTATTAGCTATAGCTATAGATATAGATTATTTTAGAATATTTTATTTTCCTTTAATATAATGTTGTATTGCAAATGAATATTTTTTTCTTTTTCCTTCTTTTGTCTACATTGTTTTATTCTTCTTAATGTTTAATCATGTATTTTTTATGTTCATGAATAGTAATGTAGTACTCAATTATGTATTTTAGATGTTCAATCTGTAGGATATGTTTTGTGATGTTCGGTAGTATTTTTTATTTTACTCTAATTAAGTACTTCACTAATTTATTATTTTACTTATATTTTCATAAATTCATAATGTTCATGTAATATATACATGATGTTTTTTTGTTATAATTAATGATGTTTGTGTAGTGTTAATTTGATGTTCCACGATGTATTTTGTGATGTTCAATAATATTTTTATTCTTTTTTAGACTATAATTAATTAATGCACTACTTTTATTTTTTACTTTAAATTTTTACATTTCATTATATATGCTATATTTGTTTAGTATATATATATATATATATATATATATATATATATATATATATATATATATATATATAGGGTGCATTTTCCCTACTCACGTGTATTTACGCTCACCCGATATGTCACCGGTAACGAGAGGGCCTCGGCAGCCAGTTAGGCTATCGGATTTGTAACTAGACCCGTTAACGAGTAGTAGTTCCGCTAATTACGTGATTTGCTAGGCGTACAGTGCATGCATTCGGTTTGAAAATAATTGATTATTCCTTGCAAGTGATCTAGTATGGATGTATACTTATATACTCATCATAAGATAATAATAGTAGTATGATTTCATACATGGTAGTTCACGAGTATATTATTAGTTCTATCAGCTAGCTTCTAACGTGGCAAGCTCTAAAGATTTGGCCTGGGGTAGTATATGTATGTACATTAAACCATACCAAAAAATTATACATACCTTTTGGAATGGTGTCCGTATATATTTTTAAATAGATTATTGTACATACTTCTTTTTGAAATGAAGTATTTGTACATACTTTTTGGATCGAGTATTTATACATACTTTTTAGAATAAAGTATTTGTACATACCTTTTGGAATAGAGTATTTATACTTTTTTTAAACGGAGTACGCGCACACACACACACCCAAAATATAGTATAAGTGCATACTAAACCACACAATCGGAGTATATATATGCATACATTCACGTATGGAGAGTATATATATGCATACATTCACGTATGGAGTTATAGAAAACAAGGAGAGTATGTATTCATACTTTTTTTTTTGCGATCAATATTCATACTTCTTTGAAAATAATATTTACGAGTATGAAACCATACATGTGTATGGAGAGTATGGATTCATACTCATGGGCAGAGAACAACATATTTTTATAGGGAGTATGGATACATGCAAACGCGTATTATTTATTTCAAAAGAATTATATCCAAAAAACAAGATATATAATATATTGAATCTTCAAGCAGAGGATAAAATTCAGAATATGATATCATATCATTCCAAACTGGCAAGGCATGCATATGAGCTGGGTATATACGTATAACATATATTGGAAAAGAGTATTGATATATGCTTCTTAATTACAGAGTATATGTGCATACAATATCTTTAGAAAAGAGCATGCATGCGTGCATATTTTTTAATGGAAAATAATAATATAGCTTTGTGCAAAAGATTGAGCTGATTCAGGTTCACGATATCGCCAATTCCTCCGGTATGTCGTTGCCGATGATCATCATCTTCCTCACAGCTGCGTAGTTTCTCTCACTGCCATGGAATTGTAGGCGCCATTATATTGCTCCTGTGTCTCGCTCTCTGGTGTGTTGAACTGCTGGGTACTAGCAGCTTCAGATGGAGTATCTGGATACACCATGGTAAAAGGATCAGAGCAGGCATGCACATATATAATATCAGAGTGGTTTACAAATCGTCTTAGTTGTTTTCCAAAATGATATTGTCTCAAAAGTAGAATAAATTAGGAATGCAGTTTGCACGTGGAGTCGTGGGCAACAAACAGAGGACATAAGCATGCACATACCGATAATCACAACATCACTCAGCGGCCTCTGATTCATCCATGGGAAAGTGGTGGCTGCAAAAACATCTAAACATGACAAACAACTAGCACAAAAATGGGAAAACTCACACATAACAGCACGGTACAAATTCACAATACCATGTACTAGGGATTTGGACGGCCAGCTTTTGGATCTGCCCCATTTATCGCCATCCCGTTCCTGATATCGCTGATCGGTGATGGGGCATAATCGGAAGGGCCGGTGGGTATGTTGTACATCGCTGTGTCTGTCCCTGGCGGAGTCTGGATTGGGGTCTGCAATGGTGTCTGAAAACAAATAGCAGTAACTCATTCAGAACTTCGCGTCCCAATTATATTGTGTAGATCGGCAACAAATTTAAGATGTAGCAGACGAGGGATTCGGTCTCACCGGCGGGAACAGCATGTCAGCGGTCGGGCTGGCATACTCCTCGGATGTGGCCGTCAATGGTGTTGTCGATGCCGCAGTCGATGATGGGTGCCTGGGTGGGCACCATCTTGGGATACGCCGGTTGTTAAAGACTATTGGATAAATTCGTAAGCGCACAGATTATATCGATGTAGCACTTCATCGGGAGTATTCCAGGTATCGTATTTTCCTCATGGAACGATAGTGATCTAACTAGGATTAAAGATATGTCCTATGATGGATCAAGGGAAATTATGATAACTGGGTTGAGAAGTTCAATATAAGGGATAACTGGTTATACTGGCCTTATCGGTCCTTCTCTTGCAGGAGGCGATGAGATAGATTAGAAAGAGGGCAAAACTCTAACCGGACCGCACCATCATTTTGTATTGAGATCTTATCTTTTAAGAACTTATCTGACACACGTGGTGGAATACGAAGACTAGATAGAGCTGTCACCTTCTACTAGCATCTACAAACAATCCGCACGATAAACGGTTTACAAAGGTAAGATCTAGTATAGACACCACGTCTACACTATTCTTACTACTTTAACCTCAGCTAAGGACTAAAACACTCTACTTAAAGTAAAGCGATGATCAAGCATGAAAAGTTGTATAACAGCTAAACCAGATTTAGAACACTGAAGAACTCGGAAGAAGTCACTTACAAGTGCTAAACTTACTAGAGACTCGCATCTACTGAGGTATAACTTGGAGAAGACGCCAGACATGCCCGGCTCTCCTCCAGGCTCTCCTCACTCTCCTCCAACTAGCATAGCACTACTACTAAGGAGTAGTTTCTCCAATGAGGCATGAGCGAGAGTGAGGGCCTAGGGGTATTTATAGCTAGAGGTGGAGTAGGGGCTACTCCGGTGCCACGTCAGCGATCCGCGCCACCTCCATCAGTCACCGTAGGATGAAACCGTAATTGTAACCGTCTTAAATCAATGGAGGAGATCAAGTGGATGCATGGCGGCATGCAGGAAGTCGGTGGGGGAGGTCGGTGCATCTTTTGGGCACCTGACCTGGTTCGGCCGAATCCAATGGCAGGTGGGCCCTGCCACTTTTCCCTCAGGAGGTGT